>PVLA01007434.1:0-105252 GCA_004027455.1 Hydrochoerus hydrochaeris | reverse complement strand
GTTGCCCATCTCTGGCTGCCTGTCCAGTGTCTCAGGGCAGTTGTCTCACAGGAATTTTGTAAATCCTCCCCCATGAGCTCTTTCATTTAAAGCTTTTGTATAAACTCTCTCATACTACTCACAGAAGGTAAAATTTCACAATTAGTTTTCACAAAGTTATCTAGAAGGTTTCTAGTAACTCCTCTGGAGTTTCTATTTTTGATTTCATATTGACTACATGAAAATATATGTATGTGAATTACACAAATTACAATTATCAGGACAAAACATTACAAGATCCTTGCGCCCAATTCCCACATGCGGTGTCCTTTTCCTGGAGAAGCGATTCCTTGAAGTGCTCTCCTCCACCCATGGACCTTGTCACAAGGCGTGGATGGACTAGGACGTGGCCTGGATGGAAAAGGGTGCCGCAAGCATCAAATTGCATTTCACCTCCATACCCATCAATGCAACCTGTGTTTCTCTGGATGAGCTGGTCACTTATGGGGGTGGGGTGGGGTGGGGGAGATTGGTTCTTCTTGTTTGCCAGCCTGCATGGTAGAAGAAGCTGGGGTCTGGTTGTCCCTCTAGGGGCAGCAGCCTGTGCGTGACTCTGGTTCACAGCAGGGACTTGCTTCTTGGTGAGGCCTTGTTCTCTCCCCCTGAAGTCTGTGATTGGCCCTGACTTATGGGGAGAGGCTTGGGTCTGACTGTCCTCAGGCCAGTGGCAGCCTGTGTGTGGCACTGTACTATGTTCTTAGCTATATTTGATTATATCTGGTTAATGTCTGTAATTTCATGTTATTCAATATATCACTCATTTAAAATCCAAATAAATAGATGAGATAAAATAAAATGCAGTCTTCTGTATGTATTTCTAATATTCTTGGCATTTGTCTACAATGAATAATAATAACATCAATAATAATAATCCAAAACTGTGTGACCTAAAATGATCATCCCTTTATCAAAATAATTAACATCTCTGAGAAAAGCTGGGCATTGTGATACATTCTTTTATATCTGTCATCTTATTTACTATCACAACCTTATTAAGTAGGCTGTATTATTATCCCAAAATTTTTTGACCCCCCCATCCCAAAATTTTAATAGATGAGAAAATTGCAGTTTAATGTGATTAAGTAAACTGACTAAATTCCCATAACTAATAAGTAACAGAGTCAACCAGGTCCTGAACCAAGTCTGACTGCTTCTGGAACTATCTTCTTAATTTCTAATTCAAAGCAACAATTTAACAATAGGAGAGTGCTCACGTGCATTATAGCATTATTTTTTCAATTAATTTAATTGGCACAGTTTAGATATTCATCATACTGAATTTGTACCTGTGCATGGTATATCTGGATTCTTTTTTCCTATTTCTTGGCTCTCCCTTCTTCTCCTTCTTATTTACAAAAGCTTTGTTACACTTTTTTCTTTCTATTTTCTTTTTTTTCTTTTCCCTTCTCTATATGTTATTGTGCAGCCATGGGAAATTATGTCCTCAAATAATTGTGCGTGTGTATGTGTGTGGTGCTGCGGATTGAACCTAGGACCTTACACATGTTAAGCAAGCGCTCCATCGTTGAATAGCTTAATCCTTCACATAATTTTTATTCACTTTAAAAAGCATGTGTATTTCAATAGTAAACAAAAGGATAAAATATATACTTACACATATTATAAGCTTACCTATTTAGAGAAAAACACATATGAATGCCAATAGAGAAAAGAAAAATAGATATAAATAATGCTTATCTCAAAATGTGGAAATTATAGATTGTTCTTGCTCTCTTATTATATATTTCTATAATGAACATCCATTGCTTTTATGATCAGGGTAAACATAACAAAAATATTCTACCTGGTTTTTTTTTTTTTGGTGCCAGGAAGCAAACTCAGGACCTTGCCTTTGCCAGGCAGGTGCTTGTGCCACTAAACTACTTCCCCAGCTCTTTTTTTCTACTTTTTAAAAAATAAAAATATTAAACACATACCATGAATGACAGAGTTAATTTTTGATTAAAAGTTATTCTATTTGTTAATGCTATATTCATTAAGGTACCATCAGTTTCTGATGTGTATAGCTATCAGAGGTTCAGATACAATGTAATATTCTCCTGCCTGCTGATTTCTTTTTTTCTTTTTGCCTTATATTGGAGCTAAAGAAAAAAAATGTGGGTTTCTCATTGGGAAGTTGGCATGTGAATGAGACCGCTGCTGTTTTCAGCTTAACAAAGATAAAAGGAGTTATCAAGTAATGTTTTCTTTTACCTAAGGATGTTGGTCCCACTCCAACAATTGAAATTGATTGAACTCTGGTGCTTGCAAATTTAAAAGCCTAACACAGGGAACCCACTTGTTCTAAATTTTACAAATCAATGGATAAAACTGAAAGAAAAACTTATTACAGGACACCTGAATCTTTATTTCTTTGACAAGATTAACACTTGTAAATGAGCATTCTGAACTGAAAGCTTTGATAATAACCCATCAGACCTGTACTGGATAGTAAGAATTTGCATAAAACTAGTAGGATAGAACAAATTCAAAGACAAATATGCTCGCTGGCCTGCTCAGGGGGCCCAAGGTAACTTTTCTCAGGTGATGCCCCAAGGTTAAAGAATACACGTGTGCAGGACATCAGCAACAACAGCAGGCAGCGTGGGGTGGAGCAGAGAGCCAGAGCCAGAGCCGCCTGCGTCTTTATTGTATAATTCTTACACAGGTTGTTATCTCATGTTTACATTCTTACATAGTGCCGTAACCAGCACGCATATGTTTACCTGTGCTGAGTCATGGTTACACAACTGTATCCCACTGTGTTCCTGTGCTAGACAAGCGGGGATCACATCTTCAGGTGTCCTTAGAAGCCCCTAAGCTTTGAAGCAGTCTGAGTGGTTCCCCACAATGCTTTTGTAAAAAATTAAGACTTCTGATTCATATTCCTGATTTTATTTTGTTTCATTCATCTAGAATAAAGTCATCTACCTTGACTTTGGATAATTTCTTATTGTCTATGGAATGTAGTACCACATGAAACAAATTGGATAGTTGATATTTGATTATGTGGTATTGCTTCACAGAAACCTATAAACCAGTGAAACAGTCAAGAAGTGACATTTTGTCTGGTAAGTATAACAACTGCCAGTTAATTTCTTACTTAGTACTGAAGTTGTCACATGTAAGTTTTGATATTAAATTGGGACCTCAGTGCTTTACTAAGATTGGTCAAACTGGAAAAAAATGTAAGAGATCATGTTTATAAAGAATCAGTACTTTTGCTAAAAAATTAGTTATTAGACTTCAATCAGTAGACCCCAAATTCTTTGACTTGTAGATCATTGCTTTACAAATAGGTGATTCTTTACAAATAGGTCATCCTTTCCCCAATTTCTTGTGCACCAGGTGTTGTACTAAATATAGTGAAATCTAAGTACTAGAATGATAGGAAAAGGAAAAACGAAACAGAAACATCTTTTGTTATTAGTTTCAGTAGATGTACTATTATTGTCACATCTTTCTAAACACTGTAAATTTTTCCTCTTGGGCTCTGTGCTTATCTTTCCAGAACCAGTAACAACAGTTCTCAGACCCAAGCCTGTGTGCAGACCCCATTCGGAACAATGCTGCTCCAGATTTCTCTCTTTTTTTTCTGAGCCTCATGTTAATGTTTATCTTCACCTGGGAATGTGATTAGGGAGTGGAATGGAGCTGGCTTCGTTAACCTCACTCCTAGCTTCATTTGCAGAGGCCTGCGGAAAATAAGTATGTCCATGTGGGACAGATCTCTTACCTGAAGTGTGGTTTGGGGATCCTAGGAAGACCCTATCAAGCTGAGGCAGGAAAAATGTTCCAAATATTTTATATAGACAGGAATGAAACAATTGCGAACTCCTGCATTATGTATAAAAATCAGGATCATAACAATGGAGTTATTAAAAATTGTTAGAGCAAACTACTACCGCTGACACTAAGTCTCTCCCGTGGCTAGTAAAGACAACTTAATTCTCATTCATCAAACTACTTTCAGTTTAAAACAGTGAATTTTCAGGTCAGTTCAGGATATAGAATTCAACATTTTGTTCAAATTCCACATCAATCCCTTTTCTCTCCCTCCTCACTGGTTGATTCTAATGCCCCAGGGAATGGATATAACCTACAGCCAGGGTCTTTAGAGAAAAGGTAAGATTCAAATGCTTGCTCTTTTCTAACAGAAGTGGGCCCCATTGGCTGCCATACTCTTCTTAGCGTAGCTAGCATGGCAAATGCTTCAAATGATGGAGCTAGTTCTTGCACATCATTCTCTACCCCAAGACTCCCTAGATACAGCTACAGCCTTTCACCCATGCTGGAATCTGAGGACACGTTTTTGTGGTCTAAGAGCTTCTTGGATGACAATGACTGAGGTCCTGATGTCACAAGGATCCTGTACCCCTTTTTTTATTAGCAACTCAGATTCAGAAGCTCAGGTTCAATTGCTCACCCCTGACCAAATCAAAGGAGGCCATGTATTTTAGCAAAAGAGAAAACAAAAAGGATTTATTCAAAGCTATCTCTAAGGGATAGAGGGCTCCTTTGCCTCAAGTCACCATCTCACTACGTACATGTATGTAATCATCTTTTATAGTAAGGAACAGAGGGGAGCAGGAACGTAGAAAGATGATGTAGATCCCCACACTTGCTTTATCACTTTCAGTCATATTTTGAAAAGGAAACTGGGCTCCATCCTTCTGGCACCAGCATCTGGGTATTCTGTCACGTCATCTAAACTGAGGAGAGGAGGGGTGCTGTTTATGTGCTCAGTAGGAAGAAACTTGGAGAAGCTGGGGGATAGAGCCTGAAAAACCATCACATACAGTCAAAACAAAAAAAAACAAACAAAAACGAAAAACCTAAACACTGGATATGTCTGATCAGTATACCTGCTAGGAAGACTTGTTTTTGCTTTTAGGCAATCATGCGTAAGAATTTCACAACCTTTGCAACCCTAATAATTTTAGTAGGGTTGACACAAGTGACTCTTGGATGCTTGAATCTTTCCCCTTTGTCTAAATGCATGTTCTTTCATTCTGAAAGCATTGCCAATTAAGGATATCTAGCCTTGTCCTTCAGTGATGCAGTGACTCTTCCTAGTGCTGGTCAGTCAGAATGTGTCTCACACTGGAAGCGTTGTGACAAATAATTGGAGTCAATGTCATAAAAACCCTTCTTGCCAAATTTGAGCAGCATTAGAGATTTAGATACAGTGGTTAGGCTGAATTCATCTAGAGCCCATTGTCAAGTTTAATCCTATTTTGTAGCTAATACCCAAATCATTAGAACTTTGAAAGATAGTTACAAAGCTTGCAAGAAGGCATAAAATGAGCCAATAAAAGCAAAACAAATCCAGTGTGTACAGTAGACTTGAACTAAGAAGCATAGGCACCAAGTTAATTAAAGAAAGTCAATATTTCTGTGAACCAAGCTTAGTTATTTTGGAAAGGTATATCAAGTAAAGACTTAAAGACTCTCTTCTTATAGATGAATATGAAGTGTCATTTAGGAGAGAGCACATGACTTACTAATGCCAAGACCAAGAATTAGGTTAGTAACAGTTTTAGAATTTGAAAGTTACACATACAAAACTAAAAATTCCTGAATACAGTGTACAAAAACGAACGTCTATTTTATCAGCTAAGAACATGTATCTTTGAGCAAGAGAGGATCTTATGAATCTGGAACATGGCTTTTGCCAGTTATGACTATAAGCAACACACAAGATAGAAATTTTGCAAAATAATTTAGTTACTTTTACAGCATGTTAAAGCAATAGTCATGCCTGACTGCATTCTACTACAACAATTACTTTTTCAAAAATAAAGTAAATCACATGTAATAGTAGTTTATGCAACCAGAACTGTAAGGTAAAATTTTAAATACATAAGTAAATATGAACTTTCTAAGGCATAATTTTTGAACACTTAAAACCTAACAAGGCAGTACACAAAAAATTAGAAAAATGTAAAATCTCTCTTTTTAAAGCTTTGCTATAATTTTTACTAAGAATAGCTTGATATCATAAGCCTTATATATATTGATATTATTCTTGTGTACTACATTTTTAACTTTCAAATGTTTTTAGAATAAACTCTTTCTAATTAGACATATTTCACCTAAAAGATACACTGCTAACAGAACTGATCAATTTACAACAAAAATATAACTGTTACATTATTATGGAATTATCCCACCCCATGCATAGGTTAGTGGTAATTTTAAAAATCATGTTAATATTCATATTTTTGTCTGAAACTGGAAATGTCATATGAATGTAAGTATTATACATCTATAAAAGAACACAGAACATACTTGAGGTGGGAAAACCCCCAGATCTTTGTTTTTAAAGCTTATGTCTATTTTTATAAAGACAAAGTGATTTTTTTTTCTAAAACTACATTTTAGGTATTTAATTTAAGCACAGATTAGACAGTAAAACAATAGCAGTCTATGCAGAGTAGCAACTGAAACTTTTTTTGCAACTCTTAAAACTATTAGCATTAGGCTATGTAAGAAATCCCCTTAATAGATCAGCTAAATTATAGCTATTAACCCAGAATATCTACAAACTTTATAAAAAACTGATATCAGAATATTAAATAAATTGTACTTATACAAATTAATTTTAAGATCTCTTAAAATGATGAATGAATACATCCCTCAATGACTTTGACACTTTTTTAAAGCTCATTTTAACTGCAAGGCCTATAGTTGGATAAAACTTTCTATCTTCAGTTAACTACTCTAAAACTTACTAAGGGATCGATATATTTTGATCTTATATCAGTGTTACACAGATGCCTATATCAACATTTAATAGCTCAAATGCATTATCATTTATAAATTTAAAGAAGCAAAGAATACATGAATCTATACTTAGCAAACTCTTTTAGTATTTCAACTTAATTATGAATAATTAAGATATTTTACTCACATATCCACCTAATTTGATTTTTTAACAATTACTTCTACATTGCCCACAAAAAGTAAAACATTTAACCAATACAATTTATGTCCCCAATCAATATTTTTTCAAAAGAAAAAACATTCTTAAAATTGTAGTCAAGTACCTAGAAATTGCATCTACATATGGTACAACAGAACACTATATTTTTTTTTGGTTGTTTGAGGCAGGGTTTCACTAGTAGTTCAGGGTGACCTTGAACTCACTATAGTCCAGGCTGGCGCTGAACTCATGGTGATCCTCCTGCCTCAGCCTCCTGAGTGCTGTGATTACAAATGTGTGGCACCATGCCCAGCTTCAGAATGCTACTGAAAAATCTTTGAAAGGTTTTCTGGGCTCTTAAACTTGCATATTTACATATGAATTATTATTTACAATAAATTATTATTTTTAACCAGATTTTTATGCCACAAAAACAAACCATACTGGATAATAAGGATGCCCATAAGTGAATCCATTTGGAAGATTATAAAAACAATTCCCCTAACCATGGGTATTTAAAATGGCAAAGCTCAGAAGATATGGAAAGATCCACAGGTTACAAGGGAAAATACTAGTCTCTCATCAGTGCCTCCTGGTATGTCATTCTGTTACTGGATGTTGGGTCCTGGGGGAATTTTTTTCTAGGTGCCTGTGTCATGAATAAAGAATTGGACAAGACACACAGAAAAAGTAGAGGGGACTTTCATTTACTGAAGGTGGAGAAGAAGTGTGCTGAGCAGAGTGAGAGCAGGCCAGTGAACAGACTCCTGAGAGCCTTGAAGATAAAAGGAGAGGTGTTTTGTATCTGGAACCCCTGGGTGGCATTTTCCTCATCTAAATAAAGCATCGGGATTTTTGTCCTATCAAGCAATTACTTACTCCGATGCCAGACTTAAACTGTCCTATCCAAGACTTGTTTTGTTTTGTGGCAGAACTAAACAAAGAATTGAAAATAGCACTTTTCTGTTTGGTTCTATGTACAGGGCTCAGGAACTGCAGAGTCCATCTGGATCCATCGCTCTGTGCACGTGACCTGGGTCTCATGACTGACAGATTTGCCCACTTTTTGACTGAATTTGTCAGGCGACTCATATCCTATAGTCTAGACCATCATCTGAAGGTGGATCTTTTCAATTCTTGGATGGACAAATTTTACTCCAGATTGAGGAAGTAGAGGCTAACTATAAGGGGCGGGTCAGAATTTTCTTAAAAGGTCTTAAAAGGTGTCCTGTGACAGATCCAGCAACTAGAGATATTATTTGTCTGTGCTAATCTTTAGGAGAAATTTTCTAAGGAGTTTTAGTTCTATGCCTTCTGTTAAGAAAACATGATGAATTAAAGACATGGGATATTAAAGAAACCATCAAGAGTCTGACAATCATAGCCCTGGCAAAATTATCTACACTGTGGATCTAATTAAAAGAAGCAGTCCCAATGCAGGTGTCTATTTAAACTGCAGTAGATTAGACATCATTGGTGACTTTCCTTACCTTGCTGGAGTGGGACTGGAGTCTTGCTTCTTGAACAGGTGCCTCAGATCTTCCAAGGTGACACAGGAGTACCTTCTTTTGAGCAGTCTTTTAATTCAGACAGATCAGCTGGGGCTAGCTTTGTCCTAGAAAGATTAATCTAACTATCTCCCTGCCATGACCAAGCAGCTGCTGAGGTTTTTGGTGTGATGGACTGCGAGAGAAATATAAGAAGAGACAAAGCTGGGGTCAGGTGGACCATCCTGATGGGAGGAAAGGTACTGGCTCCTCACTGCAGGGGCATTTATTTAAACCTTTTTGCAACTTATATAACACCCTATTGTCCTAACAAACCACTGTTTAGGGCTGTCTTGGGGCCAGGGGTTCTCTGGGCTGAAGCAGCATCCTCACGTGGCTTTCCCCAGGTGCTCTTTGTTCTTGAAATGATAATGCTCCAGCCTTGCATGTGTGGTCAATTTCCAGCTTCAATGACTCCCAAAATCTCCCTTTACTGCAGTGTGTGTAGCAAAGACCACTGGAAAGGGGCCCTTCTATTTTGGTTTTCACTGGCCTGCAGGGGTCCCTTCTTTCTGAGTTTTAATGAGCACTTGGTCTCCAGAGTGGATATCAGCTACTCCTTTTGGGCCAGGCGCTGACAGAACTTTGATTCCAAACAGTTGGGAAGCTTATTGTACTTAGCTCAGCCTTTGGGTCTGCTACCATATCAGAATATAGAAAAGGGCTCTCCTAGCTTCTCAAGTGGACTTAATTTGGCCCAGTTTGTGGGGTGTTTTGAATCCTCATGAAAGTTATTTACAACCGTTGGAGCCAAGATCCAGAATTCTCTTAGAAAAGTTATGCCAGAAATCACTTTAACCTTGCTAAGGTCTCCATGCCAAATGGAGGTGGAACTTTATTTCTAAATTCTTTGTCACTCTCTGAGTTGAGAGGTAAGAGAAGTTCCATTGTTATCCTGAAGGATTAGCGTAGTCTAACCTGGGTGAGGATTTTTGTTTGACTACCTCCAAAGTCCTTTTTGGCCTCCACCCAACCATAAAGGTTTCAATTAGGACTGATATTTCTTTAAATCTCCCACAAGATGGCACGTGGGTAAACTCTAATTGCCAGTCCTCTCCAGGGTATGTCTCTCTCCTCGGGCAGGTTATAACAAAGGAGGTGATCTGAGCTTACCATCTAGCAGTCACTCTATCTAACTTTTTTGAAAAATATACCACTGGCCCGGGTTCATGCCCCAACGTTTACACCAAAACATTGCAAACAGTTCTTCTCTTTTGTGACATGTAGAGGAAGAAGGTTTCCTTAAGTCAGATATCCCTAGAGCTGGAGTCTGAGAAAGAACATGTTTTAGTCTTTTAAAAGTATTGTTAGTCACTTTTCTCCATTCTAAGGGCTCAGACTCAGGACCTCACCAGCCTCATATAAAGACTTTGGCACTGGTCTAAAATTAGGCAGCTAGATGTGGCAGAACTGGCCACTCTCAGGAAGGAACAAAGCTGTTGTTTCCCTGCAGACAGTTTAAGGTCCTGCATAGTGGGAGTCTGACCCCTGGGCAGATGTCATTTCCTGGGTATAAGAATGTATCCCAAGTATTAGAAGGAATAACTGAGTCCTTTCCTTTGAAACTCTATTTCCTTTTTTTATCCAGAAAATTGAGAGTTTGGATAGTATTATGGTTCAGTGGCTCCCAAACTTGGGTACAGATTAGAATATTTTCCTCATACTAGAGGACAGTCCCCTATCTAAATTCTTAATGACCTTTCTCAGTATCCATGCAAAAAGTTAGGAGCCATGTCTAAAGTCCTACGAGAGAACGGGCCACGTATATTCATTTTCTTTTGAGATGGGATTTTCCCATTCAAAGGCAAAGAGGAACCGGGTTTCTGAATGGAGAAGAATAGAAAAGAAATCATCTTTGAGGTCCAAGACTGAGAACTGATTTGTGTGCCCTGGAATTTGGGAGAGGATTTTATATGGATCTACCACCGGAGAGTGGTCAGGATTGCAGCCTTATTAATGAGGCAGAGTTCTTGTGCCGGATACATTCTGAAAGGTTCTAATACAGGGGAGATGGGGAGAATTGTAAGGGGATTGGCAAGGTTACAGACAGTTATTTTTGAGAAACCTGTATAGAAGAGGCTAGAGGCCTGTATGGTCCCCCTCTTTAATTGGATATTGTTTTTGATTGGAAAATTGGCTGGGATCTTTACTTTTATAAACAATGGCAATGCTGAATTTGTCCTTCCTAGTATTCCATTTTACCATGAAGCAGCATTGAGCTCCTGACCAATTAGGTCAGGGAGGGTTGGTGTAGTCTCAACAGGTAAAATCTTCTTTGGTTTCTGCACATTTGGAGAACTGTCCCTAATTTTACTAGCAAATCTCTTCCTAGTAAGGTAGTAGAATACCATGAGATGATTAAAATTATCATGGAACATTTGACCTTTGGGTTGACATACCAAAGAAAGTACAAAGAAGCTTCCTTTAACCTCAGTTATGGCTATGGATCTAGAGAGGGTTTTCCAGAGAAGGAAATTAAAACAGAGTGAGTTGCTTCTATATCCAAAAGGAACTGAATCTGTTTACTCATAATATCAAGGTTCACCCAGGGTTCCTCTCAGGAGATGGAGATACTCATGGAGGAGGCCCTGAAGTTTGCATGATAAATGCCTTGGTCCTTTTAATCTTCTGCCAGAGTGGGAAGAGAGGGCTTTGACTGGCCTAGCCCCTCTCTGGGAGCAGAGCCAATCTTCCAGTGCCATGAAGCAACCATACCAACCTCTCCACACACAGAGCGGGACATGGGTGGTGGCCTGGTACAAGTGCAGGCCCAGTGTCCAGTTTCTTTGCATTTAAATAGGAGCTGTTTCCTTGATTGGCCCTGGGTTTTCCCTTGAGAAAGTTCAGGGTACTTAGAGCGCTGTCAATTACAACAGCCGTGGTGTTGGCCTGCCTTTTTTCTCAGGTCCTCTCCTTTTTTATCTCCTTCCAGATCCACATCGTTGAATACAGAAGAAGCTGTGTTCAGTAATTGGTTCAAAGGGATCTGGGAGCCCATTTGAAGTTTTTGTAATTTTTGCCCAAGTACCAGGGGCTGATCGGCTAATGAAATGTCCCATTACTGCCTGTCCTTGTTGGAAGCTGGATCTCAATGTTCATATTTGTGGAAAGCTTTACTAACTGGCAATGAAAGGCAGCTGGATTTTCTCCTGTGCCCTATACAATGGAGCTTTGACTGATGAACTCAACTCATTCACGAGGGCTGTTTGTAACTCAAGTTGGTTTTAAGTCAAGACTATTTTTTTACCATAAGAAATAGTGAAAACATCCATCATGCATTTGAGACCTCCTAAAGCACCTCTTCACTAACATTTTCATACTAAAAAAGGGTTGTATAATGTTAGTTACTTTTTACTATTGCTGAGATAAAATACCTGATGCCCAAAGTTAGGGAAGGAAAGGTTTATTTCTTACAGTTCTTGGAAGTTTCATTTCATACTCAGTTGGCTCCAAGGCAGCATGGCATAGTAAGGCAGCCCTTCATGGCAGCTGCAAACAGCAAGGTGCTAACTGGCAAGAGAGAGAGACACATACCTCTTTCCTGCCATGACACTGTATGCTGGCTCCACCCCTAGGTGTGTGTAACTTTCATACCACCAATCCGAGCACTAAACAATGAACCAATCACAAATGCCAGATTTGGTTGAGTCCATAATTCATGAGGCTTGGGGGCCACTGACATAAACCGTGACATTCCACCCCTGGCCCTCAAAGACTTATGCACAACCTTTATACAAAAGACATTTAGACCATTTCCAAGAGTTGCCAAAGTCCTAACAGGTTCAGCATTGCTGAAAAGTTCAAGTCCCAAGTCTCCTCTGAGATCTATGGCAAATTCTTAACTGTAACCCCCTGTACAAATGAACCAAGGTTAAACATTTCCAAAATGCAAAGGCACAAGATAAACATTACCATTCCAAAAGTTACAAATAGGGGAATACAAAGCATTGGAAATAAAGAAGTCCAAGATCCAGCAGAACATTAAATCCTAGAGTTCCATGCTCAGCATTTGAAGCAATCTGGTTGCAAGTTCCAAAAGGCTTGGGTGACTCCACCCTCATCACACTTCCAGGGATTTCAGCTCCCACAGTTTCTTAAGCCCCCTCTACTTGATTTTTGCAGCTTTCCTGGGATGATGCACATTCCTGGCTTTTCCAAACTTCTGAGGTCCCCACTGCACCTTTGGCTTCACTCTTACATCTTTGCATATTGCCTTCTCCATAACCTGCAGTCTACTATGCCTCCTTAGGGAACAGGGTGGAACTCACTATTGGCTCCATCTAACTACTTGAGATATACTACTGTTACAGGCAACTGAGTTAGATAGAAATATTATAGGTGGTCAGACAGGGCTAGGCTCTCAAAGGAGTCAGTGCAGGAGACCATATGTCCTGTAACTGTGGGGGAGACAGACATCTCCACTGTGGGCCAGACCACAAGACAAAAGATAAATCAAATCAAAAGATAAATGAAACTTCCCAAGGATAAACATCAGGGATTGATATTCTAAAAAGGTCTCTATCACCCTGAGGAAGCCAGTAGTCAGCTGCCAACTCCCTACAGGAAGAGCACTGTTATATGTGCTTGCCCACTTGCTCTGTGACTCACTTCCCCATTTGTCCCTGATATAATCAATTTTACCTGTGCCATTCATCTGATTGGTTGACCATATTCTTTCCCACGTCATGCCCACCTTGCGAGTTCCCAAGTTTTTACACCTTAGACCTGCCTCACTTTGTGATTTTACTCAATAAAAGTCACACAAAAAGACAGAGTCTTTGGTAACACACTTGGGACCCCTTCTGTCTCTCTCGCAGACAGAAACTTTCTTTATCTCTATAAATATATTCTGCTCTTAATGTCCTCTGTTCCTAAAATTCATTCTTCAATTTTAGAGAACACAAACTCACACCTGACATCTATTAGGTTGGAAGTTTTGTTCCCCTATATCACTATATCTCTCATTTATCACCATAATAAAAGACTTTGGTAATTATTTTTTAAGATAGTAAAGATAAAAGCCTACTCAGCATTTTAAGAAAAGCCTTGGAAAGTTCCAAAGACAAAGTTTGGCTATTATTTATTGACTAAGATACTTCAACTCTGCTTCTGCTCACAGCCAGTTGGATTAGCTTTCATTGTCTTTTCTCTCTGTTCTGCTCAGGTCCTCAGACCCATATTTTTAAATTACTTGAGTTTTTATTAGAAGAAGCAGGGAAGATTCTACCCAGATTCAGAAGGGAAGAGGAGGCCTATCTGTTTTCTAAAAATAGAGACCATGGCTCTTATATATAAAGGCAAGAGTAACTGGTATCTGCAAGGACAGTTGGGAAACATGGTGGAAGGGTGAATTGGGAAGTTCTCTGAGGCTTTAGGAAATTTGGCCCCAAAGCCAGTAACTCACTGAAGAAAACAGAGATAAAAGGCTGGTCAAATAAGACTTTAATCATGGTGAGTGCAAAAAGTGGTAAGCTTGGAGAGGGTGGTAAGCTTGGAGAGGTGGCTTCTTAAGTAGGAGGACAAATTCTTTTTTTTTTTGAAGGTAGTAAAATACAGCAGAACAAGACAGAACAAAGCCTATTGAGACAATGCAGTGAAATCAGTACAGAACTTCACAGCAGGTTACTGGGATAACAGTAACAGGTACCGTAGTATATCTTGTTATCTTCATAATAGTTGTCCTTTTAATCAGGTATAGCAAAGTCAAACCTAATACATAACATCATAAAACCTGTCAAAACAGAGTACTGAACAGAGCAATACAATTAATCAGAACAAAGCAAAACAGTGATAACTATTTGCCTTCAAAGAGATGGTAGAAGGAAATCCCCCATATTTGCTATATTGCATATGGTCAAACTCCCAAAAGATGCTCAGATCTCTGGCTCCTATTTTGCTAATGGAGAAGGGGGAGGATGGGATGTTTGATTCTCAGCTCATACTCTGGTAGGACCAGGGAGATGAGCGGGTTCCTTTGTTGCCCGGCGCCGAAGTTCCAACATGGTGTGGATCTCGGGAGACTCTAGCTGGCTGGTTCTCTCCCTGGGTCACTTGCTGCTCACTCAAGCCACAGCTACTTACCAGGGAGATGAGCGGGTTCCTTTGTTGCCCAGTGTCATAAGTTCCACCGTGGCTAGGATCTTGGGAGATGCTGGCTGGCTGGTTCTCTCCCTGGGCCCTGGCCGCTCGCTCTAGGAGGCCAAGTTCTGACAGCTATTCTCCCCCAAACAAATGAGAAGGCTGAACAACACATTAGGAAGAACACAAGTGTGGGAGCAAAAGAGGCATGTTAAACTTTAGGTCACACACATGAGACTACATAGTGCTCAGGTGCTTATTCTTGCAACTAAAATTGTTCAGTCTTGATCAGGGTCATGCCAGATGCCTTACTTGATTTTAATTGACTCATTTCCATGATGAATGACAAAAAGCAAGCAAGCAAACAAACAAACAGGAAAGTGAAGAGAGAAAAAGAAAATAACTTTTTCCAAAGAAGTCTTATTACCTCTTGGCTGGCTTGCTAGGGAAATGTAACCAGACAGTGAGTCCTGGGGGAATTTTTTTCTAGGTTCTTGGTGTCTTGAACAAAGAATTGGACAAGACACACAGAAAAGGTAGCAGAGATGTACATTTATTGAAGCTGAAAAAGAATTGTTCTATGCAGAATGAGATAAGGCCAGTGAACAAACTCACAGCAGCCATTGGGGTAAAAGAAGGGGCTTTGATGTGTCTGGAAGTCCTGGGTTGTTGTAAGTAAGGCACTGGGAGAGTTACCCTACCAAAGATTCACTTGACCTGGTTCCTGATTTAAACTGCTGTATCGAAGGCTCACTTGGTTTCATGCTAGGTATAAATGAAGAATTGAAAATAGCACTTTTCTCATTGGTTCCATGTTCAGTGTTCAGGAACGGTAGAGTCATCTTGAAGCCTGAGTTCTGTGTGTGTGCCCTGAGTCTCGTGACTTTGACAGATTACACTCATTGGTGTAATCTCCTCCTGCAGTTCTAGAGTTGAGGAAGTTATTACCTATGTAAACATGGGCCGAGCTCTTTCAGGAAATTAGGAAGAAGTACAGCATGGATGGATGATGTTTACTCAGATGTAAACCTACCCACAAGACAAAACTGTGCACATAAAACAAAGACTCTATCATTTAACAGATTTCAAAGCACTATAATATTGACATGATTTCTTTTTTACAATCCCAAGCAACACTTAATTCTAAATTTGCATTAAATTCTAAATTTAATTTGCCTTAAAGTAGGGTTTCTGGTTGTGGCAAGGAATATATATCTCAAGAGAGACTGCTTGCTCAGTTAATCTAAGTTTGAATTTGTGTTTTAGCTTAACTTATTACGAGTCTTAGTCAATTAAAAGCTCTTGGGCCAGTTTTTAAGACATTTTTCATTGTACTAAAATTTAGATATAGCTGGTCATAAGTTTACACATCTGTCTCTATCCTGTCTCAATTGCACAAGGCCCCTGGTATGGAGAAAAGAAACCAGTTTAGGACGAATATTCCCCACCATGAAAAATATCAAGGCAAGCCATATGTGGTTAAGTGTCTATTTTTCTAAAGTGGAATAAAAAATAATTTTCAACAGATGTTTTTACAAATATTTTGAAGCACAACTGATTCAGAATGAACCCAGATAATTAGCCAAAATGAGAGGGAATTTAAATCCCAGTAAGAAATTCATGAACATTAGCAAATGAATGCATGGTCAGTGGTATGGAAGGCTCTTGCTTGTACTTGCTGCTAATCCAGAAGAGAGCAAGTAAAGAGCTATGGACATTATCCTGGCAGAGATTACTGCAAAGAATCTTCTTTAGGACAGTTCCATGTAATCAGAGTGCACTTCCAGTTATAAAATTACTTAAATTTTTTAGATTCATGGGTAACCAGAACGGCTCCAGCTGATCTCTAAGCACACCTCAGTGTCTCTAGCCTCTTCGTCTTTTAATCCAAACTCTGCTTTGGCCAAACAGTTCAAGAAGCTTGAATTCCACACTGGCTTAAAGCCTCTCAAATGGCTTACATGAAGCTCCTTGTTTCTAAGCACCTGCCTGGATTCATGGCTCTTAGGAGCCAGGATTTAAACTCCTGGCTGGCTATGCCCTCAGGTTCATTGCCTTACTACTGGCCAAGTCAAAGGAGACCATGTATTTTGGTAAAAAAGGAAAAAGTAATTATTCAAACCAGCTCTGAGGAGACAGAGGGGCCCAAATGCCTCAAATCATCATCTCACCATGTACAAATGTCTTTTATAGTAAGGAACAGAGAGATAAAGCACCACTTCCTTTATTACTTCCAGCAATGTTAGCTCAGTTGAGCTCCATCCTCCTGGGACCAGCGTCTGGATATTCTGTCACTTCATCTGGGCCGAGGAGAGGTGGGATGTGATTTGCGTAATCACCAGAAAGAAGCTTAGAGAGTTGCTTGTCACTAAAAGAAAACCATCTAACAATCTAACATCTCTGTTTTTTGAAATGTTGGCAGCTAATAATCTACTACTTGACTTGCATAGACCCATGGGTAACTTTGTGATTGTGCAGTGTATTCCAATGAGCTAAGGAAAGGGAATGTTTTCTTCTGTATTTCTCCATTCAGGCCTATCTAGTAATGAACTCTCAAGTTAACTACAACATACTCCTTTGCTTCTGAAAATGAATTGTTAGATGTCAAACACTGCCTCCTGAGAAGGAAATTCTAAAGTGGATTCTCACCTGGTGCAGGTAAGATGGGGCTGGAGATGTAGCTTAGTGGTGGAGCACTTGCCACTGCTTTGATCTCCAGTGTTGGGACGATAAGATTATTTGCCTTAAAAAGTATTTAATGGCAAACTCTGCTGGCTCTATAATCTAAGTATTTGCCTATTATATTATTAGATAAACCAAGGCATAAGGCAACTTAAAATATCTAAGTATTTGGAGATGTAATTGATGTCTTTTAGAGGTATTTGATACACATTGATAGTTCCGTGCTTGCTGGATTTCAGGATGTCTCCGCTTTCCTTTATTTTGATCCTTAATCTTCATCTTATTCAACATTGTGTCAGTAGGGTATGTCAGTCATTTCTGAGGTGTTATTATACCTGGATTCAAGATAACCAAATCCTTAGACAGCCATGTCTACAAGATTCCTACTGGAGACACATAGAATGACGAGACCCAAGAACACAGGCAGACAAACAAAAGGTTTCCACCTTTTGGAACTTCCCACCATAAGTTCTGCTATCCATCTCCATACTCTGGGCGAAGAATGTCCTCAGAAATTAACATTGCTTTCCCTTAGGAGGAGAGGGTGGAGGAGGCAGAGAGGGGCTGGCACCTCAATCTGACTCCAGAGGCAAATAATGCATATTGTCCCACCTCTGGGTAATGACCTGGTCACCACTGGCAGAGGTTATCAGTACAGGGGTGACCTCAAAGTTGTTGCTGCTTCTGTCCCTACCGGTGTTCCAGATAGGTGGCACCGCCTCATTCCACCAGCGTTCATTCCACAGGGATCAGGGGAGGCCGGGGCCTGCTGCTTTGCGTTGTCAGGGCTGTGTGGAGCAGCAGCCTGTGAAGACTCCCACAGCCCATGCAGCAGGCAGCTACAAGCAGGAATCAATTAAGCGGCTATTAGGTTCAGGCTCTCAGGCGATGGCGTAGTTGGCTTCATGCTGACTTTATTATATAGGAAATCTCCAAAGAGAACAATGCCTTATCAAAACATTCATTATATTTTGTAGTACAATGAATATGAATCGATAATAAATTTTGTTCTAAAATAACATTCGTTTCAGAAGAATTTTTCTCTTTTCTTCCTTCTTTATCGTGAAATCACATTATAACCATAAAAATAAAGGCTTTTCTACTTAAGGATTTTGGGAAGAGAACAATGGCTTCCTTTTTAACATTAATATTTTAATTTGTATTTAAAAATTAGCTTGAGAGATTTTATATCACCAAGAATATAATGTTTCTCAGACCATAGGTTTTACCTGGTTATTTTGGAAAATTAACCTTTATCCATGGCAATGGAATTACATCATATGTAATCAGAATATAACAATTTATTTTTATTGAATATTTTAAAGATAAAAATGCAACAAATGTATAGATAAGAATAGAAAATAAAATAGTGAAGACACATCTATATATCTACTACCTTATTAAAGTGATATCACGCCAAACATATTTTCATAGTTTCGGAAGAAATGATACCCAATTAATGTCATGGAGTCCACCTTTATTCTTTCTCTGTCCTGTTACCCTCCTCTTATGTAACCACAGTCATGAATTCAGTGTGCATAATTTGGATATTTCTACAACATAGGTGTAGAAGCTATAATCTGATTTCGCATACTGTTGTATAGTAAATATCCTTCTCCAACTTGGTTTTTGGTCTCCACACTTTAAGTTGCCTCTTTTTTTTTCAGTACTGGTGATTGAACCCATGGCCTCCTGCATGCCAAGCAGTCACTCTGTCACTAAGCCACATCCCCGGCTCTTTAAAAATATTTTTTTGGAGACAGGGTACTGCTAAATTGCTGCAAACTTGCAATCTTACTTCAGATTCCTGAGTAGCTGAGATTACAAGTATGCACCACCAAGCCCCGCTTCAAACAGGAGTTTTTAACCTGTGGAAACAGGTGTATGTAGAGCTAGATAAACCTCAAGCCTTTAATTTAGGATGCAAAGCCTTCAGCGTTACATGAGCGCATGACTTACAGGTACATGCATTTTTTTTTTTTGCTGAAATAACAGTCCCATGGCTTTTATGAAATTTTCAACCCTGTCTATGAACCTGAAAGGCAAAAATGCACCAAATGTAATTGTCTTTCTCAAAATTTCATAAGGTACAAAGATGATTTTTCAAACTATGATGTATGATTCATTTATTTTATTCTATTCTCTATGTAGCACTGTAAAAAAAAATCGATGATTCTAGTGCTGTTGGTAGGCTGAATTTTTTTTTTTTTTTCTTTTTGCAGGTAAGTGGTCAGCCAGGTGCTTTTGAACTCATAATAAAATTGCACACACCATAATGACCGCTAGAGGGCACTAGCACTATTAAAACCAGAGGAACCATCTCTGGAGTAAGAGAGATATCAGAGGGGCCCCTTCAAGATCCTTGCATATTTATTTATTTCTGTTTACAGATTTTTACATCAAGCTTTTAATGTATTTAAAAACTTTCATGGAAAAGCTATTTTAATGTATCAGTTTCATAAACGGATGTAAAACCAGCCCGAAAGCTTTTAAATACAGGAAGTAGGAAAACTACAGCTGGATTCTGACTAGTTATCCAGCCACTGAATTTTTAAGACATCAATTTCAGGCCAGTTAATTGATATCTTTATTCATAAACAATGCAGTCAAGGAGTTTACATAGATAAAGAAAGCCTTGTCCTGCAGGACTTTAGTAAAAATGCTCAGTCATCGTTACACAACACCTCCCTGTTTGGGCACGTTCCATCATATTTCTTTGCAGATTAAGATCACTGTGGGCATTTTGCACCGGGAAGGTGGTGCCGCTGGTACTCTGCAGTGAAACTGAGGCTCTTTCCCTTCACCCACTTCCTTTTCTGTGTCTATTGAGGGAGCTAAGGCAGGGAGGATCAATTTTCCTTCCTCTAATTGAGCACTACTCAAGGGCTTTTTTATGTGCTGCCAATTGCCAATTAAGAGCCAAGAAAAGCCGGATGTAAGCCAGCATCTTAACACCAGCGTGTCCAAATAACTCATATTTATAAAGCACTTTATAATTTTCAGGGAGTATTTACCTGTAAGCCTGACAATAACTCTTGGAGATAGGAAAATAATGTATGATTGTTTTATGGGATTAGAGAGCAGAGGCTTCTAGAGCATTCTGTGCCATAGACTTCTTTTTGACTCCCTGCTGTCCCTGTGTTGTGCTGTTAATAAGTGGCAGATAGAGATCTCGCTGGAGGTTTTCTCATTTCTGGTTTACAGCAGGCAAGATTCAGCGCATTTTCCCGTTCCTTTCCTTACTTGTTTGAATAAATTTCTTTCTAATGTTGTAGGGGCAGAAAAAGGGGTGATCCTCTTCTTGCTCATCATAAAGGGCCACAGCCAATACCCCTATACCAACAGAGAGTTTAACCAGAGAAAACTGTAAGAGATTTGTTTGATCAAAGTTTTGTGGGACCTAAGAGCCTTCAGCTTTGATATCTAAAGACCCAGTTCAAGCATCTCTGTTTAGGCTTAAGTCAGTAAAGAAGAGAAGCAGCGTGGAAATGTGATTGGACGAAAGCGGATGATTTAATCTAAGGAGTGGGAACTGAGAGAGGCCTATCCGTTTAGATGTGCTTGGTCTCTCTGGGCAGCACGTTTTCCTTCTGGGCATGGAGGGTCTCATGATTGGTTACCTGCCAAGCTAGGCCAGAGAATTTCTTTGTGGCTACCTCCATGACTACCTTAGAGGAAGATTAGAACAATCTTTACAGGATTATGATTGCCTTTGGGGAAAGCAGGCTCTAGTTTCCCTGACCTGCCCTGGAGGAGAGAAAGGCTAGGTAGGTTTTATGACCTGCCCTGTGAGGGAGAACTGTGAGCCAAAGACAAGAAGACAGAAGTTCAGAGGAGAAAGAGAGAAGTTAGGCTTCTGAGACCTTCACCTTAGAGTGGTTTTTTTTTTCTAATCCCTGATATTAGCTAAATATAGTTTTCTTTATTTTGTTCAATTTTTCCCCTGAATCTTTACTTCTGCTTTGTCTGTAATTTTGATATGGTCTTGGAATTGTCTAGTGAGTATCCAGCTATTTATTCATTTGTTTCATCTACTGAACAAAGCAAAGATCCCTAGCCTCGTGGAACTTACATTCAGGAGGAGGTAGGATGCATCATAAATAGTACAGAAATAGATTACATGGTGTGACAGAAGTCAGTGATAGGCAGAAATCTAGAACAAAGTGACGGCTGTGGCGAGAAGAGTGTGGAGTCAGGAATAGGGCTGGAGTTCTAATCAGGTGGGCCTTACTGAAAAGGGGTGAGGGATTAGTCCTAGAGGGCCCAGGGAACCCCTAAAAGTGAGCTCTCAGACTAGATGGTGCTTTTTTTTGTTGAGATTCATGGAGGAGGAGGCTGATACAGCAGGAATAAAGGAGGGAAAAATCATCATCAGCACCATCATCATCAATCATCAGCATCATCACCATCACCATCATCATCATTTTGCAGTGGTGGAGATGGAACCTAGGGCTGCAAGTGTGCTAGACAACCACTCTCCAACCTTAGTCCAGCCTGGTTTCTTGATGGTATGACTGTGTTGTGTGAGAAGAGAAGAGGTAAGCGTGACTCCCAGTGTACAGGTCTGAGCATCTAGGGTGATGGAGCTGGTGTCTAAAGACGGGGTGAGAGCCCTGGGTAGGGCTGAGCTGTGGGTCAAGGGATAGTAGATCCAGAGTTCTGCTTTGGATGTGTTAATGTTGAGTGCTTTTAGCATCTGCGGGGGAGTCTAGGCCGAGCCACCAGTAGTGCGGGTATGCACCTAGGCAGCAGATATCCCCACCGCACTGCAAGGGGGGCAGGCTGAAGAGAAGGAGCCGGGGGAGGGTCAGAAAGCGGGGAGCTGAGCCATGAGAGGACAGCCCAAGCTGATGTCCTGGTGTATGTGGAAAGGAAAGCAGGTTAGTAAGCACATGCTTTGGAGTATCTGAAGAATTCTTTGCAGGTCAATTGATTGTGTAACTCAAATATCTGCTGGAGTTCTCAGGTTTGTAGATTTGTGGAACCTACTCAATGGTGCTCTGATAAATGTTTAACAGTTAGCATTGGTGGGAAAAGGGATTGGAGAAAGGATTTTGATTTGTACTATTTACCAGTTTCTGTGGCACAAATATTTCTAATAATAGGAAATCCAAGCTACCAATGAGATCTTGCAAGACTCCTGAATATAAAAGTTCCTCTCACGGACAATATGGGCCGCCTATGATACACCAGCCTTAGGTCCAAATAAAATGAGTTGAACCCCCATTTCACTTCCTGTTTTGAATTCCAAGATGGCTTTGCCAAGAGCATTTGGGAAATGGGAGAAAGGGACCAGTCCCACTTTCAGGGCAACCATGGTAGTCTTTGGGGGAATCTAAGGGCAGATTGGAGGAGTTAGTGACAGCTAGCAGAAACCCATGCTCTATTTTCTCCTCTCTGCCTTACCTTACCTGTCACTGTTTCAGTTAATCCACTGAAGGCTGATGTCCTCCATATTGGAAAGACACTGGGAGAGTGGAGAGGTCGGTGACAAGCTCCCATTCATCTGTATTGGGAGCACAGAACACAACCCCTGTTCCTGGGAGGAGGGGGGGTGTCTAGCAGGCCTGTGAGTGGCTTTAGTCTGAGACCCCTTAGGTCTTCCATCCTATAGTTCAGGAGACTTCCTTGACTCTGTCTCTCCCTCTCCAAGACACTTCTGTACATTTTCACTTGTATGAACTGTAAGGCCAGCTATGGAATTTTAAGCATCATTTAAATATAATCAAATGCTCACTATAGGGCACTGAGCTGTGATGTCTTTGTTTTTCAGTTTTATTATTAAGGAGAAAAGGGCTTACTGACAACATTTTTCCTGACAATAACTCATTAGATGCTGTCAACAGCAAAAATTTTAATGGAGTCTAGTTCTGTGAGCCATATGTGTTATTCCTTTCCTTCTCACCCTCAGGGCCATTTGGGATGAAAGATTCTTGGGAAATGGACAGCATACTGTCGAGTTTGATAGCATATGGGGCTGAACAGGATTCTAGCACAGGCTCACGGTCTTATAATCCAATACTTATAAGCAATTAAGGTTCACCAAAGTCTATAAAAACATGCCACAGCTGTGAATCAAATTAGTGCCTTGACCTACCCAATTAGAAAATAAAACATCAATATCATAATTAGGCAACCAATTCTCTTCTTAGAATTAATGTAAATACTGATTATACTTTAAAATCAAACAAACACTGTTTCAAACAAGAAGCCTTCTGCTAAAAGATGCAACCTTCTGGGTAAGAGAGAATAAATTCATGTTTGATTAGCAAACTGACCAGGGGATTCAATTTTGTTTTTGGTTTTCAGTTTTTGGTACCTCAGCAAATCTCTCCTTTTGATTCCAATCAATCTCACTCTCCTCGTATAAGAATTGACTGCCTGCAGATGTGAAAGCACAGCTATGCTAGTTTAGGTTGAAAAGCAAAGAACTTCAAGTCTTCCAGCAGACCACTGCTGAATTATTTAGAAGTTGCCAGCCACACCCGAATGTAGTGTCTGCCTACTGAGGTCCTTCATCTCTGTTAAAAAAAGAAAGATGCTTCAGATCCAGGGAGCATGTGCCAGATGTGACAGGCAGGTAAAGCTGCTCAAGTGCCCACTTGTGGCCTCTCATTTCCCATTCCCATGATTTCCTTATGCCTTCTATATGTTGCTCAGAGTGTTCAACTCTGGAAACCGTTCAAGGTACATGCACTTGTAGATACACTTACGAACACTAGATCAAGAAGGAAAGTTTCCTATAAGTAGGTGACTTTCAATTGCAAGGCTATTTTGGAATCTTCTCAAAATAGAAGAAGGCTTCCTATTAAGATTCTTTTGTTTGTAGGAATTAAAAAAGGACTTGTTTCAAAATATCTAAAAGCCAGGTGAATTTAAAAATCTTTTGCTATGAAAAGTGAGGGAGGGGTAGAACAGCTGTGGTCAGTTTTCATGCTATTTAAAATAACCTCACATAGGCATAGGCTATGAAATGAATTTGTCTGTTTATTTTCTCCAAATAGCAAATGTGGCATAGTGTTTTGTTCTTTTTTTTTTTTTTTTTTTTTTGAGACAGAGTCTTGCTCTGTAGTTTAGGCTGATCTTGAACTCACTTTGTAGCCCAGGCTTGGCCTCAAACTTCTCTGCAATCATCCTGGCTTCAGTCTTTCTTGGCATAGTCTTGATATCTTGATTACTTATCCTTGAGATTTTAAGAATCATTTGATACTATAATGTTATTTTTTCCCCAGTACTATATACCGGGTACTGTACAGATAATGTAAGAGTCACATTTTTTTTGAGATATTTATATAGCAAGTGTAAAAAATGCTATCAAGTATCTGAGATAAATGTCTGCCAGAAAGGGTCTCAGAATACACTATGGCTTATAGTGTCGAGACTTTATAAATATTATTTGAAGATGATTTCAGAAGTGAGCTCTTAAATTCAAAATGTTGCCTTTATCCTTTTAGACTTAATATATTTCTTAAACACTCAAGAAGGGTAAAGGCAAATTATTTGCATGCTGACCTCCATTTGTAGAGAATGAATTTGCTTCAGGAAGTTGATCTGAAATATTAGACTTCTGCAACTTGAACTTCTTATACTCAGCTCACTTGTTCCTAACTGCTCATTTATCAAGATGCCATTGAGATTATTAGCTACTGTTTGTTTATGTTTCTTGACTGGGGTCCAATTCTTATATTAAATAAAAACACATGCATCTCTTATTGAGCAGAGAGGGCAAACAACTCATTCTCTTCTGTCATCAAGCTTCAAAACCACTGGGTTTCCACAAATGATATTTTCTAGCAATCTGCAGCTTCTGTTTGAAATGATATGGTATTTCTTCCAATACTTTCTGGATAGTTAAACATACAATAGCAGAATGATTTTATTCAATATCATATGTTAGTTATTATTAGTCACTTTTATACTGTATATTTTAAACAAAATTTGTGGAAATTGAATTTTCTATGTCAAACTGTAGCGCACCATTATTAAGATAATATATTCCATTTCTTCCACTAATCCATGTTCCCTGCCTCTGTTCCTTTCTTCCACTCTGATCTTCACTCCCACATATTTGCTTGGTATCCATAGTGTTTTTGTCACAGTTGAATGTGACATCCCCTTGTCCCCAAGGAACTTGTAGGTGACTGGAGAGTTGAACATATGATCTGTTTTTCGACTCACAAATTTTCCTGGCAAAGACCTGTTACCTGTTGTTCCATTGTACATTTTTCTTCCAATGTTTTTGCTATTTTGAAAGCTATTTTTGTGATTTATTTGATGTTAATTGTTTCAATCACCTCTTTAAAAGATACAGTTACTTGTATTTTCTTTCAGTCCCTTAGCAACTTCCCAGTTCTTCTAACCGTTTCTAAAGATAATTCAGGCTGTGTTGAATTCATTAACAAATTCCCTTCATAATTTTAGATTCTTGTCAGATCTGCCAGTGTGTACAGAACATACATACTTAAAATGAGCATTTTCCCTAACCTACTTAAAAAACAGAAACAATGAACTCCTATTCTTTTAGTATTGTTTGGCATTGAAGTAACCATTGCTGTCTTCTTTCAAAGAGCAAATTTTGTGTTTTTCCTGAGCTATCCAAGCCATACGTGTTTCTGTGTTTGAAAAGAAATGCAACGTCTAAAAAACTTATTGATTTCCCTAGACAATATTGAATTGACATTAATTTTTTAAGGGTTTCCAATTGCTAGTAGTGATAATTCTTATTCTGTGAGAATAACTGATACTCAAAGATTTCACTGATGTTATCCTTACTGCTTTTCTAGAAATTAGATTTCTTGCGTAAGTTTACTTGGCCACTTTCACATTCTTGTGTTTTCAGGATAGAACTGAAACATGAATCTTCTGAATATTTAGGCAGCATTTTAAACACACAAGTTAAGATGCTCAATATTACTAAATACTTTTCATTAGATTTCAAAAATATTTCTATTGGGTAAATGTTGACAAATCAGTAAAGAATACAGTGGGCTAAGTTTGGGGGTCCCAGGCAGGATTTTCTGGAGCAGCTCCAAAGGAGAGTCAGACTGGTCTTTAATAGACAAGCTGGGTCTTTTATAGACGAGCTGGGGGAGTTGGTGGGTGGGTTAGTGGGAAGGGGTGATGTGAGATGGGGAACAGACACTGGGCTGAGTACCGGGTAGTAGCAAAGGGCAGGCTCTGTGACCTAGCAGGTGGGGCTAGTGCTTCCTGTTTTAGCAGAGCAGGCATCGTTCCTGGTTCGGGGCGGGGGGTGTTACAGAATGCAGAAATGGGCTGTGATTATTTTTAGAGATCAGGAACTTGGACAGCCGGAAAGGGGCAGATGGTGGTTAGACCCAGCATTTCCTGGATAACAGAGAGAAACTGGGCTAAGGAGAAGGGTATGGGAGTATGGGTCTTCAGTGAGCTGCCTCAGGCTGAGTGGAGGCAGAGTTGTGGGGCCAATAGGGGCAACTGGTGAGTACTTGAGAAGTGAACCAAGAGGTCTGTGTTTGGATGAAACTAAACACAGCCTAGAAGGGATAAGGGTCAAGTGTGATTAGGAGGTATTTTAAAGCAAGGGGCCCTAGAAGGGGGATGAGCCAGGAGCTCCAGGAAGTGGTCAGCCGCCTAGGAAGGGTCAGGATGAGGCCTGAGTTCCTACCATGCAGCCTCTTGGTGCCATCTTGGGCCATCCAGACTTGGTGAAGAAACAGCAGGTCCCCTAGACAAAGGCCCAGGGCCCGCCCTTTTCATGGTAAGCAGGTTTGGGTAGTCTTGAAGCACACAGCAGCCAGCCAATTGATTTAATCTTGCAGGCTGTGACTCTAACAGAGAGGGTAGAGAAATGCCGAAGGGGTGGGGAGGTTTAGTCGGGCAAGGCAGATGGCAGGGTGGTCAGGGTGGGGGTGGAGTTTTGGGCACTAGCAGGTAACTTTGTCTTTGCACACCAGAGCATTGGGTGCTCTGGCCAGAAACTGAGGTTATCAGCAGGGGCAGATTGGGGAGGAGGCTTGGGCTGACTTTTGGTGTGGCTAGGGCAGTACCAGCAGCAGTGGCTATTCTGATTTTGGTCAGAAGGGAATGGACTGAGCAGGTAACATGCTGGCTGGATTAATAGAAAGTCGTGGCAGAAGGCGAGGAAACCAGTTTGGGTTGGAGTCAACTCAGTGAAGGTTTCCTGGAGCCAGGGGTCAATAATTATTTCTGGGGTGAAGTTAAGCTTAGGGGAAAGAAAGTTTTTATGAAGGAAAGGGTACAACAAGGGAATTTAGGCAGTGCAAGAGTCGTAAGGGTGATAGGTAGCTTTCTGGGAGAAGCCCTCAGGGAGGAGACATGGAAGAGTCTGACATTTTAGGGTTTTAAGGTAGTAAATAAGAAGGCCAGGGTGGGAGGGGGAGTGGGGACAGGGGTGGCAGTAGCACCTCTTGGCCAGGATGAAGGGGGAGGAGAGTAGGGTCGTGAAGGCAGGGGAAAGAAAGACGGCAGAGACTGGGTGTGCTCATGGGAGGCTCAATGGCATGAAGGGGGTTAGATCATTTTTTAGGGAATGAATGGTAGAAATTAGGCCCAGAAGAAGGGGGTGACCTTACAGTAGCTCATATACAGAGAGGGGTCAAGGGTAATAAATCTGTCCAGAGATGATGTAGTTTAATGGATGAGATATGGGAAAAAGAAAAGAAGAGCGGAGATTAGAGGTCTTTTAGAGTTTGATTGAAGTCAGGAGGAAGCCAGGATAAGGATTCAGGCTAGGGTTGTGAGTTTTGTTTGTTGTAAGATGGTTTTTAGGGGAGCAATGGGGTCTTGATTGTGTGTCAGAGAGCCTGGGCACCCACTTGGGGTGAGGAAAGAGCTTTTATCTAGGGACCAGGTATTGGCTGCCTGTAAAATAGGAATTTTATGTATGTAGCAAAGTGGCTGAGAGCACGGTGAGTGATTTGAAGGTAGTTGTGAGCGATATCCTGAGCCAGGGAGGGCATGAGGGGGTAGGTTTTGGGGAGGCGTGGTAAAGGGATCTAGCTGGCTGTGAGGCCAGTGCTGGGAACCCAGGAGCAGAGAAAGCAAGGAAGGCTGAGGAATGAGAAGTGTCTGAGTGACAGTCTTGGGGAGAGGGGCTGTAGGTTAAGAGAACACCAACATATCAGAGCACTTTATTTTGGAGAGGTGGAGTAGGGCCAGGATCTTGCTGAGATCCTGGCTGGTAGGAGGGACTCCTCTGTAAAGTCCCAAAGGAGGGGTTTTTAGGTGTGTTGAGTGGTACAGCCTGATGCAGGGCTGGTCTAAGTGAAGGTGAAATAGTCTTGGAAATCGGGGTGGAGTTGAGGGATTGGAGGAAGGAGGAAGGAAAAAGGTAGAATGTGTAGCAAGGGAAGGAGGATCTTACAAGACGACCATGGCCCTGAGTTTGAGGAGGAGGACTCATCTCTGGAGGGGCAGGAGACACTGGGAAATCACCAGGAGTGAGCAACGAAAGGGTGCTGTCACATAGGGATGCAAAGGCTGGTTGTCAACTGCCACTGCCAATGCTGAAGATTTAACTGTAGGTCTCGAGAATATTGACTAAGTGGAGTAAGGGGCCCCCGTGAAGGAGAAATGAGATAGACTCACCCTGGACCAGAAGAGTCTCCTGAGCTCTTGTGGGGGATGGGCTGGGGGTGTAAGCCCTCTGAGCCCGTCAGTCTTTGCCTAGAAGAACAGGTCCCAGTAGGTGAGCAGGGCAGGGCATGGGAGTACACGCCCCACCCCTGTGTTGGAGTGGGGACAGTCTGTCTTCCAGTCATTCTTTAAGCTGCACAGGGGACAAGGTTCTGTGGGAGGTGAGACTGTGGTTTTGGGTATCTCTTTGCCCAGTGTTCTGTTTTGCTGCATTGAAAACAAGGCCCAGGGGTTTAGACCTTGGTTTAGGAAGTCAACCTGGCCAGAATTGTGAGAAGCTCTAGGGCAGATTTGTGGGAGACATTTTTTGGTGACATCTCTATCAATGTTTTGGTTTTGGCAGACTTTGAAAGCAGTGGTCATGAGCTTGGTCAAGTGGGTTTGAGGGCTATCTTTGAATTTTTTGAATTTTACGTTGATGTTTGGGGCTGCCTGGAAAATGAAATAAAACTTGAGAGGAAGCTGTCCCTTGGATGAGGAGGGGTCTAAGCACATGTGAGCTTTTAGTGCCTCTGAGCACTGGGCCATGCATGGGGCTGGCTTTCTTGTGGATCTTGGTGGATTTATTTGGAGTTGGCCAATGTTGGTGAACTTAGTGGAGGCCCTGTCAACACCAGTGAGAATATGTTGGGCAAAGTCTTTGTGTCTTTCCTAGTCTCTGGGACTGGGTTCATGGCTCCATCGAGGGTTGTCCCCAGGGTCTTTGTGATTATTTTGGGCATGGGCCCCATCGCTGTGTGGGTGAACATTGTCTGAACTCATTGTCCCTCATCAGGAATTAGACTAGTGGTGGGAATGATATGAATGTGAGGCATTTGGTGTAAAAGGTAGAAGGCTTTGGGTCCAGAAGGGACTTGGCAAACAGCTGGGGTGGTCTGCTGGGAGGAAGACAGGCTCACGGGTGGCAAGAGGGGGCAAAGGGATGTGCAGAGGGAGATTAGTTTGTGGAATCCAAGTTTTTGTGTGAAGAAGAGCCCAGGGCTGAAGGCTGGCATGGCTGGGAGAGCACACCTGGAGGTGTTACCTGGGCTGTTTGTTATTTAGGGTGTGGCAGAGCAGAATAAAGATAAGGAGGGACCAGAGCAGAAGATGACCAAGGCCTGACCAGAGGGGAACTCTTCACATTTGTCTGAGCTCTGGAGAAAGTGGTCAAGGTCAGAGAGGAATTGAAAATTGAATGAGCCTGTGTTTTGGCCTAAGAGAGTCATTCATCACCTACAGAAAGAGATGGGGGTGTTTTAGCCTGAGGAAAGATTGAGGGGAGAGGGCATCGAGGGGGTAGCTGGAGGGTTTCTTTGGTGGGGGGCAGAGGCAGTTCTTCCTACAGGGGTCAGGGCTGAGAGTGTCCAGTGGGAAGAGGGGCAATCAGGATTGACAGAATCATCCCCGGGTGAAGACTGAAGGCCAGAATGAAGGACACATGAAGCAACCTTTGTAAGGATAGATCAGCTGTGTCCACGCCAAGGCCAGAGTTCAGGCCTAATTCAGACTTGACCCACTGACCTGAGGGAAGGGCACCCTCAGCTGCCCCCAAGAGGACTTGCCACAGTCTTGAGTGGTGGGGTTTAGGTGGAGCAGCTGTGGGGGAGGGGGTCTCTGGTGGGCTGCAGGCAGTGAGGCCACTGGCTCTTATCACCTAGAGGAGGTGAGGTGGGGGAGCTGCATGCTGGGGAGGGTGGAGCGGGTGGGGCTTCAGATCACAGCCTCCCAGGTTTTTGGCATCAGATGTTTGGTAAATGGTGAAGACCCAGTAAAGAACACAGACTGAATTTGGGGACCCCAAGAGTGGGTACTTCTTGGAGTGAGTCCAAAGGACAGTCTGATCCAGTTTATTAAAATGGGCCTCTAACGGACAGGATAAGGGGGTTAGTGGGGCTGACTGGCTTGGCTGGTGTGAGGTGGAGGGGTGCAGGAGCCTGGTGAGCGAGCTGGCTGAGTACCCGGCTATCCCAAGGGCGCTGCGACCAGGCAGGTGGAGCGCGTGTGCTGTGTTTTAGCAGAGCAGGGGCCACCCCTGGGCTCAGGGGCGGGGCAGGGGAGGGGTGCAGGATGCAGGAAGGGGCCATGGTCCTTCTCAGAGCTCAGGAAGTCGGGCAGTTTGGGGCAGGGTCAGATGGGGGTCAAACCTTTCAAATTTTTTCTGTTATGTATGGTAGAAAATGATGCTTTGCTTTCCTTTCCTTTTTTTTTTTTTAGTTGCATAATTAGAAATATCTAACTTGGCTTTTTTACATTTTTAAAAATAATTTCAGTCTTTTTGAAGATTTGCAAGAATAATAGATGAACTTGCTATGCTTTTTACCTAGTGTTATGCATTAAAAACTGGTGGTCAACTTAATGCCAGCTGGAAGACATCAGTGTGGCGCTGAGCGTAGATGTTTCACCTGAGGAAAGTTGCCAGCACAATTAGAGACGTGGAGAAGGAGAAGGTATCACGTTAGCATGTTAAGGAGTTAGTGCTTTAGGCATTGGCGCATTTATGCATTGAGGTGTTGTGGGTTCTCCTATGTTACTGTTTGAGCTGTTCTCCTGGAGAAGCTCTGGTCCTCACATGTATTGCTTCCTGGCTCCAGAGAGGAAGACGTGTGCTGCTTGGTCTCCAGGATGAACTCGTCACACTGGCTTCCTGGCATGTACTCGACTGTACTTGACGTTGGAGGAGCTCGGGGCCTCTGTATGGCTGAGGATGGCTGTGGTGCTTTTCAGGACAGCCCTGGTCTTTGTTGTGAGTGTGACTTCTTGGCTCCAATGTAGAACCATCAACCTACCAGCACAGCTCCTTCACCCCGCTGGCATAGACCCTACTTTCCATCGCTGACCTTTGGTTCTTCCCAGCTGGCATGAGTCCTTCTTGTGGGCCCTAGACCTCCAGTTGGACTCATGAGAGGCACAGTTGTGAGCTCTGGGTCTTCATCTTGAACTCATGTGGGACATTGCTGTGGGATTCAGGCCTTTGGCTAAATATTCTGTTTTTAGTGTTGTAGATAGATTTCCTGCATTTTCTTGGGTAACCATCATAAAAATATTATAAACTCCAAGTCCTGACCCTAATTGTTCTCTGTATAACCCCTGACTACATCACTTGGAACTATTGGTCGACATTGACATTTACTGTATCATTTCCTAGTGTCTCTTCTCTCCGTATCACGCATATAATGTGGGTGTATATATGTGCACATTTAAAAAGACAGGTATTTTTTCTGGTATATTTGTCAGTTGCAGGCATCACGCTGCTTTATTCCATTGTTTTGTGCTCCCTTAGAACAAGCGGTTGCTCTTACATAGCTGTAGTACAACGACGCAAACCAGGAAATCCGACAGGAATCCAGTGTGATTAATCCAAAAAACATTTCCAGTGGCTGCAATTTCCCCAGTTACCTCAATAATGTCTTTAGTTAGTCCTTCCCAGGGAATGAGCCAATCCAGGGACACACATTCTGTTCAGTCCTTGTCTCTGTAGTCTCCTTTGGTCTGGAGCAGCACTGTGGCTTGTTTTGTTTCTGTTTTTTTTTGTCTGAAATGGCATTGTATTTGAAGAACACTGCTTGTTTTGTAGAATGTCCCTCAGTTTGGACTAGTTTGAGCTTTTCTCGCGACTGGATTTAGGGAGAGGGGTAGCACAGAAGGACCGCTGTGTCTTTCCTTGTCCCTTGTGTCTTGCTATCTCTTTGTGGTTTGTATCACTCTACGATTTGTAAATAACACACATAAGCCTGTTTTTCGCTAAGTCTTCACCTGCTAGTTTTACCACTGATAATTGTTGCCTTTCAATGATTACTCCACTGGTCATTAAAAGGTGATTTTTTTTCAATATTCTTTATTCTCCTACCATATATGGTGGTGAAGAGTTTTCCCTTCTTCCTTATTCATTCATATACTTATATCAGCATATATTTTTAGATTCTAACTTTGATAGGGCTACAAAGTTATTTTTAATAAATTTAAATTGTCTTAGATTTGGTTAGTGGGGGCACTTTTTTGACATTGTTTGATATTTTCACTTACATGGATGCATTACAGCGAAAAAGGGCTTAGAATTACCATGTTATTTTAATGAAATAATGAAGCAGGAATAGTACATAGAAGTATATTTTGAAAAGTCTGAAACATGAGTCATATGTTGGTGAGTGTGTGCCAAACAATTATTTAGCTCATTAATGAAAGCATCAGTAGGATAGGAAACCTAATTAAAAAGACAATTTTATTTTTATTTATTTATTTATTTATCTTTGAGACAGGCTTTTGCTATGCAGTTCAGACTGACCTTGAACTCACTTTGAAGCCCAAACTGGCCTTGAATTTGTAGTAATCCTCCTGCCTCAGCTTCACAAGTATTGGGATTACAGGTGTGCACCACAACACCCAGCCTAAAAAGACAATTTTAAAGTATCTCAATTTATAGTAAAAAGAGATAGAACACTTTCTCTATTGATATGTACATATATTACATTTAAATTTTAAAAAGACAATTAAAATTCATAGGTACATATAAAAGTAGTTAATGTACTGCATAGAAATAAATATGCTAACATTTGTGTGATCTTTTCTATGAACCGAAGTATGTATATTGACATCTAACTTCACTGAGTCTATTGAGGTATTGTCCATTACAAAACAATCAAACAAATGTATATTTTCCCCAGAGATTTAAGTAATTTTTGGCTAAGTCTGTTTCACAATGCTTCATGTTACCTTGCAAGGACTATAGTTGCCATTACCTTATTTCTAACTTTTGTATAATTTAAAAAGTATTTCAAAGTTGCATTTCTCCTGAAATGCCAATTTACACCTTTGGATTCTATTCTTCAGTTGCAATAGGAAATCTAAAACTTCGTGGGGGTCTTTTGTGGTTCTTTCTAAATCTTTCTTATTGAATTGTAAACTCATCTCACTTGTGAAATCAGAATTTGTCTGCTGTAGTAATCTCTCTTGAATTTGAAAACTATTATTCAGAAGACTCTTGGCCTCTTCTTTTCTTTAATTTTAAAAATCAAAACAGAGTAGAACAATACAGAATTTTTAAAAAACCAGTAAGAAATCAATATTCATTAATAAATTGCATATTGTGATTTTAGAAGTGGTTGTTCGAGTTACAAGATCCAGGCATAAAATGGCCTCTTCTTCTTTAAAATAACTGTCTGCCTGGCTTCTGGTATCTGCTATTGGTCTTATCTTTCAATTTTTTTTATTTTTTTCATAGTTCTAGGAAGCCTCAAATATGATGAGCCTAACAAATACCAAATAGCAATTATCCATGGCATCTATGCGACTTCAACAGATCCATTTTTGCAAATGTTTTATAGGGCATTGCTCAAAGTTTGCCATTTTTTAAACCAATAAATAAAGGCTTAATATAGTAGATCATAAACTTGCCAAGTTTTCTGTTTTCTTTTTTTTAATTTTCTGTTTTCTTTATGATGCTTACTTATTAATTCATTTGAGCCTTTTATTTGTTTATTCATTCATTAACTTTATGGTGGTAAAACACATAACATGAACTTTATCATCTTAACTATCTCAAGTGTACAGTTTAGCAGCGTTAACCATTCTTGTACTGCATCCAATCTTCAGAAGCTGTTTACCTGGTAGAGTTTAAACTCTGCACATTCAAAAATTCTCCATTTCCTCCTCCATCAAGTGCTGGAGACCATCCTTTTACTTCCTGCTTCTATGAATTAGACTACTTTGCATTCCTCAGATAAGTGGAATCCTGCAGCATTTGCATAGTCCAACAGTCCTTAGGAGGTTTAGCCATGCTGTGGCATGTGTCAGAATCTCCTTTCTTTTTATGACTGGTTGCTATTCTACTGCACGTTTTGTGTATCCATTCACACATCAGTAAATCTAGGTGCTTGCACTCCTCGGCTTTTGTGACTAGCGCTGCTATGAACATGAGTACAAATACTTTTTGGAGATCTTGTTTTCAACTATTTCAGATAGATACTTATAAGTTGAATTTTGAGTCATGGTAATTCAGTTTCTGAGGACCTGCCAAAATGTAGAGCACATGTGTTTCCATAGAAGTTGCACACATTTCTACCAACACTATACAAACATTTCAATTTCTTTACATCTTCACAGGTACATAGCAGTTTTTGTTATTTATACCCATCATTATAATGGGCGTGAGAGAATATAATGTGATTTTTATTTGCATTTCCCTAAGATACTGAACATCTTTCCCTTGGCCATTCTATATCACTTTGGGTCATCACTCGTTGAGTGATGGTAAAAGCCCCAGACCTTGAGTTAATTTTAATGGATAAAAAGATGAATAAGTGTCTGGACTCTAAGATGTTCATGGTCACCTTAAGAAACTAACTTGTAAACAATTGATTTTAAAATAAAGTAATACAGTTACTGAGAGAGGAGTGTACTGTAATGCTCAGACCATTGACTAACCAAATGCGCCGCCATCTTGTTCTGTATGCGCCATTTTAAAATTAAGTTTCTGTTTCCTACTTAAGTTTCTGTTTCATAAGTTTCCTTTTCCCCAAACTGACGCTTCGCTTGCCACCCTCAATAACCTACCAACTTTCTCCCCGTGTTCTTACCACCCCGAATTCACCAATCATTGCTAGTCTCGTCCTCCCCATACCCACTATAAAGGTGACCACCCTTAGTTGTTAGGTGCGCAGTCTCGAGATCCATCAACAGAGACTGTGTCGCCAGGCTTGGCAATAAAACTCCTTCACTCTTGATTGATTGGCTTTCATTTCTAAATCATCATTGTACCATTACATGTACAAAAGGCTCTCTGTCACTCCTCCTAGCATTGGTATTTTTATCCTTAACATTTGCTTCTAAATGTATTGTTGTCCCCTTATACTTTATCCCTTCAGAGATAATTCTAAACTTTGCCCCTCCAGTTACTTATACCAACCTTTTCTTTTTCATGGTGAGAGACACTGAAGTGAAATTGTAAACTGATCAGAATAAAGCAAAATAGGTTTCTGAAGCTTATTTTAGGTTTTTGTTTTTTTTTTTTTTTTTTCCTTTTTTGGAGACAGAGTCTCACTATGCAGTGCTGGCTGGCCTTAATTCACTTTGTAGCCCAGGCTGGCCTTGAACTCACAACAATCCTCTCACATCAGCTTCTCTAGTACTGGAATTACAGGTGTATGTCACCATGCCTGGCTTTAGGACATACCATTGTGTCCTATCATGATGTCCAAGACCTGATGTTACTGCTCTGCCAATCTCTATATTTTATCGGAGTGTGTTAATCCTTGCAATTGACTTAGAAGGTTGACATTCTGTCTCTTAACACCTTCCGTGTACTTCCTTCTGTGTAAATATGTGTGGAACACTGCACTTCCTTTTTCTCCAGTGCCTACTTCCTCTTTGACATAGAGTTAGAATAGGGTAAAAGAAGCAGGAATATAGAGGGAAGATGTTACCAACATGTGACCAAGATCCTGTCGATACTTGTTAATGGCTACTGTTTTTTTTTTTAAGTTCCCTTAACATTTCAAGTTTTTATTGAACCAGGCATGGTTTTAAAGTGTTGGTAATCATATCACATGGTTCAAATCACAAACTTAATAGCTTTAAAACAAAATAATAGGTCATTTGTGGGCTGCAGGGAGGAGAACAAGAAGCCATCAAGAAGCCACACCCTTCCTGTGAGTCAGCACCATACATGGGCCACTGGGAGGAAAACTGGATGCCAGCCCCTTCCTGCACATAGGCTGGAAGACAAGAAGAGTTGATGTCCCACCCACCCCCTGTAAGTGACTGGAAGATCCAGAGAAACACAGGCTGAGGTGATGGCTATTGAAGTAAAATACAACTTAATGCTTGTAGTGTTTAGTGTTTCACTGACTTTGCAGGCCTAAGGCCAGTAATCTAATTGACTATTTAGAGGATAACAATACACAGTGTAGCATCTATGGGGAATCTCCTTTAGAAGGTGGTAGCCATTGGTAATGCTCTATTATTTTGTTTTAAAGTCTTGTATCATTTTCATTGTTTTATTTGTTTTGATTTTATTCTGTTTAGTTTGATTTTATTATATCTGTGGCATGGGCAGCTATTTCAAAGATAACAAGGATATATTATGGTAACCATTTTGGATATACTATTATCTTATTTTGAAGTCCTGTATTGTGTTCATTGTGTTTTGTTTTTATTGGTCCTATTCTGTTCTGTTTTGTTTGATTTTACCGTGTCTGAATGTATGGGCAGCTATTTTGAAAACAAGAGGCCTGGTAGCCATTGTTGATTTCCTATTGTCTTGTTTTGAAATACTGTGTCACACTGTTTTGTTTTGATTAGCTTTATTCTGCCTTTTTTTTTGTTTTTTGGCTTGGTTTTATTCTCTTTAAAATAAAAATTACACAAAAAACCCACAAAATAAAAGTCCACTAATTTTCTTTCAGGAAAGAGTTAAAATAGTAATAGAATCAAATTTATGTAAAATATGAACTAAAATTTAAAAAACACTCAGGATTGGTGATGTATGGCAGTAATTCCAGCACTCAAGGAGGCTGAGGCAGGAGAATTACAAATCTGAACCCAACTTGGGCAACTTAGTGACTTAGAGTCCCTGTCTCAAAATAAAAAATAAAAAAGATTGGTAATATAGCTCAGTAGAAAATCCCTGGCTTGAATCCCAGTACTACAAATAAATAAATAAATAATAAAGAAACTACTAACAAAGATGAAGACATTTCTACTAGGACTTTGTCAGTACTCATTAATCATTCATTAAGCTTTGACTTCATTTCTTGTGTTCCTTCACTGTATGAATATCAGCCTGTAGCAATTTGGTGTTTTTAAAGTTATTGCATCACAGTCTTCAGGAACAAGTACCAACAGGGTAGCGTTTATTCAGATAAATAAAGTGGTTCCAGTTATAGCCTGTCATTCTGTTTCTACTCTGAGATGACACCTTTTGAGGCTAAAGATATGATTCTGCTTAAATATTTTTCAAGCTGGACAAGAATAGATATGAAAAGTCACTCCTGTTTATTACTGACAGTTGACTGGAGGTCTTCAGGAAAGCCTGAAGAAACCGTGACTTGAAATGACTACTTGGCAAAATATATAAGAAATAACTGTCATTTTGTTTCCTGCAATTTTTATGCTGAAGTTTTCTCTGTGAATTATAGCAAATAAAGCAGTGGGTGCCTAATAGATACTTGTTATGCTCCTACCAGCTTGTACTGTTATTGTACAATGATATCAAAGTATATTCTTTGGCTGGTAGCATCTCAAAAGCTGAGAAGATTTTTTTTTAAAGGTCAGTTTCTTTTTAATGTAGGCAAATTCCTGAAAAAGAGACATTTCCAAAATGGACTCAAGAAAAAGGAGAGAACTTGCCATAACCCTACAGCTGTAGACAATAGATGTCTAGAAACTGAGTACCGAAACCATAAATGTTTGCTAAAGAAGTTTTAAAAATCTAAATGAAATGAGCTATTCATCATCCATAAGTTGGACATCTCAATGCTGTTAAGATAGCTGGTCTCCCCATAGCAATTCAGAGCAATGCGAATTAATATCCTGGGAAGGTATTTTAAAATAAATTAACATGTTTATTCTAAAACCTCTATAGAGATTCAAAGAATTTAGAATAAAATAATTTTTAAAAAAAGTTTAAAGGAGCTGTAGTATTTGCTTTGAAATAAACCTATAGTATTCAATAGTTTGGAACAGTGGAGAATTCAGAAATAAATCCACAAAAACATGGTTCCACTGATTTTCAACAGAACTAGAGTGATTCAAAATTTTAAGGTTGAAGTATCTTTGTGATTATTTTTTTGAGACAGGATTTTGCTATGCAGTTCAGGCTGGTCTTCGGCTCACTTTGTAGCCCAGGCTGGTCTTGAACTTGCAGCCATTCACCTGCCTCAGCCTCCGGAGTGCTGGGATTACAGGAGTGCACCACCATGCCAGGCTGATTTTTCAAGTATATTTAAGAAGTAGAGAATTGCTCTTTGGAACTTGAGCCAAGAGAAGAGGTTAATATAAATATATTTAATGCATGCTAGACATTGAATCCACAGCCTTGAATGTGACAGGTAAGTGCTCTGCAACTGAGCTATGCCTTTAGCCCTACAGTTATAACTTTGGTGATGAACGATGTAAAGATGGCAACAGAAGCCATGTGCATGAATGAGTTTGTATAGCTATGGCAAAGAGAGAAGAATACAGAGATACAAACTTTGATTAGTCATCAGGAATTTCGGTGTTCAGTGATCAACTGGAAAGGATAGAACCTGTAGGTAAGAGAGGTAGAGAGTAGTAAAAATTCAGGAGGTTACTAAGGTTAGATATTGCTAGAGGAAAAGAATAGTTGAATACTGCTCAGAATTGGTAAAAAAATAAAACAAGAGCAAAACAAAAATAAAAGCAAAGAAACCCAAATCCAAACCAAAACAACAACAACAACAAAAAAGAACAAAAAACCAAACCGAAGCAAACTCCAAAACAATCCCAAATCAAAACAGACAATAGAACAGGCACTGCTGATATTGGACACATCAGTTTTGGGGTATTAGGAAGGGAGATGACAGACTGAAGCGAGCCAAGACGCTCTAGAAAAGAGAGGATTAGGTCAAGTGGACTGACCCCTGTTTAGGAGTTTTGGAGGCTTATTCTGAAGTTCTGCTCCCAAATTCTAAAACGTGAATGAAAATACTAGGAGCTGGCAGACACCTTCCTAACCCAGTGATTCAAATCAGAATCTTCAGTAAAAGAAAAATCCGACGCCCTGTGCCTCCCTATCCGCTTCCCTGAGAGGATCCCACCAGGTAGAGATTCTGCCAGCTGCACATAATCTGGTTTTAGTCATGAGTAAGCAATCAGAAAAACCGAAATTCCATCGGCCTGTGTTCTTAAAGATTCCATTTTGTGAAAAGAAAAGGAAAGCTGGCTGTGGCGGCTCATGCCTGTAATCCCAGCACTCGGGAGGCTGAGGCAGGAGGATTGCTGCGAGTTTGAGACCAGCCTGGGCTACAAAGTGAGCTCAAGCCCTGCCTGAACTGCATAGAGACCCTGTCTCAAAAAGACAGAAAAAAAAAAAAAAGGAAGACTGAGGCACTACCTCAGATTAAAGAGGACTACACACACGCAGGACTAAATGCAACGTGCAGTATTGAGTTGGATCCTGAATCCATAAGGGAAAAACGCTATGGATGAGAAAAAAAGATGAAATTGGAATAGGGGCTGTGTTTATACTGGTTTATAAAAATGTTAAGGTTTCCTGAACTTGTTACGTCTCCTGTGACTATGTAAGAGAATATCTAGTTTTTAAGCGGATGAAGTATTTATGGATAGGGTTATAAAGCTGTAATTTACTTTCAAATGATTGAGCAAAAATAACACGAACATACTCATAATGCAGGCTCAAGCACACATACGTGCACAAAGCAAGCGTGACAAAAGATTAGCAATTGGTTACTCTATTGCTGTAATTTTTCCATCTGAATTTTTTTCAAAACAAAAATTCAGGAATTACCAGAGCTCTAGACCATGGGATAATTTTTTTTTAATTCACAAAATTTATCATCTACAGATTAGAGGGAATGATTTTGGAGATTGTATTAGCAGCAGCATTTATCTGTGGTCATCAATGTAACTTGAAACTATTCCAGAGTTTAAGAGAAGAACTGGGGAAGCTGCCTTTATTGACCTTTCCTTCAGAGGGCATTCTGCTAAAATGGGTGAGATCACCTTTACTGTCAAAAATCACCACAATGGTCTCACTTGAGAATTTAACTGGATTCACCTAGCGTACGTGGAGGCCACACTACATGTGATCCTAGATGCTAGACTCTGTCAAGACGAATGTCACTCATCTCTCAAGAAGCATGTGGTTCAGGGTAGAGGCTCAGACGAAACCACTCTATCACAGCAATGCCAACAGTACAGGGACAGAATTTCATAGGCGGAAGAAAGCTACTAAGCCAAGTTTACAGACCGAACTGGCCAGACTGGTAGGATTTTACCACACACACAAAAAATTTTACCACATCCATGGAGGATTTGAGAGTCACTGCCATCCACTGTCACTGTCCTTTTACAGGAAAGTATTCTTCATGCAGATAATTGTGGAAGACAATGCCATTGTAATAATACTGCATGATGAATTTCACTTTAGAAAAAGACAGTAAGAAAAGCTTAATGAATGATGCCAACCAGGGAATGTAAAGGGTTCTAAGGAAGTTAAAACATTTTGTTATTTAATTTTTTTAATATTTTAAAAAATCATTTTGAGAGGATATGGGACTCAGGTGAGCCTACCCCCCCCCAATATTTATAATACTAGGGAATGAATCCAGGGGCACACTGACATTGAGCTAAATCCCCAGCCCTTTTTATTTTTCCTGAGACACCGTCTCACTAAGATGCTCAGGTTGTGTTCACACTTGTGATCCTCTGCCTATGCTGGGGTTAAAGGGGTGCCGCTGTGGCTGTGCTCGAGTTTGTAAGCAGATACACGCGATGCAGTTAATAGAAACAGGCTCGGGAGAGTCTCACTGAGAATCCTACCTAGAGGAAAAAGGTCTACGTCATTTTCTATAGCACATCGTTAGCATTCAGGGAGTTACAAATGCATGATTGGGGTAAATTTAGTAAATTACTAAATTAAGTCACATGAAGTCTTAAAAGCTTGAACCTAACTTCAAAATCATTTAACAAAATGCGAAGAAAGTTTCTCAAGAAGAAAAACATGGCAATATCTGTATACATCCCTATACGGCTATAAACGTCCTCAAAAATTTTACGTAACGCTTACAAATGATTAAGAGATACTGAGCTACATTATGAAAATTGCTGTTGATTGATCCAAATCTTCCTGGTTTTAACTAAAAATGTAAATATAATACAGATTCAATATGAAAAACAAGAATTAAAAGATACAGTATCAGTTTTTGTGAATTCTAAAACAACACTTTGAACTACCAATAAATATTTTCAGCAAGTATATTTAAGCTGGGTTTTTCTATTCAGTACAATGATAAAATTTATTGTTAAACAAGTCAGGAACTCACCATTTAGTAAAAAACGGAGCAATTGCATGAAAGTCAAGTTTGTTGAAAAACAACAAACTTGACTTCATGTCATATCTATTAATAACATGTCTGAAAGCCATTAATTTATACGTGATTGAAACAAACCTGCAAACATCGAACACGTATCCAGCCTGCATTATATGCTTAAGTTGCCCTCTGCCGTGTATTCTCATGCAAGCTGTGTAGTAAGCTACATTACATTTCAAACTTTCTCAAAATGTTCGGTTCAATATTAATGGCTCCTTCACTCTGTAACATCCTGCTGAAGCTTCCAGCAAGTTGATTAATGATAAAAGTCATCCTCTGGCTTTCCTGGAGACACGGCAGCCAGATGCTTGGAAACCATGCATTGTAAAGAGTGAGGCTCATAGTTAGCAGTCAAGAGGATACCCTGAATCCAGGATGGCTGTCAGTCAAGCCAGCCCTCCTGCTCTCTCATAACCAGAAAAATGCAGATGCAAGTGAATGCAACTGACACAATAAACACGGAATAAAAAAAAAGTGGAAAAATTTGAGAGCTATTTATTGTATCTTTATCACAGATCACTGAAACACAGTTCTATTATGGCCTCATTAGAATCAGAAATACATCTTGTTATTGGATTTGTAAGCAGAAATAAATGGCTTAATATTCTCAGTGTATATTGACTTTGTATCACTCATGTAGTCCTGCATATGGGATGAAGAGATTTTACTTATCTCGTCTGCCCAGTCTAATGCATTTATTTCCAGCTTCTAGGGATGGTTGTTGAGATCTGGGTTTTATTAAGCTACAGCTCCTATTTAAAACAGGGACCAAGGGTGGGGCTCCATGTCCCTGTGTTCCTTTATAGTCCTGATAAATCAATATTCCTTCTGTCTCAGTTTCTTCATCTTCATTGAGATCACATCCTACCCCCTTGCCACAGGATGTGAGCTAATAACACTGGACACTGGTCATGCTAAATTATTGCCTTCCTTAATGATAGGCCTAATCTACAAGAATACCTTGCATAGACTGTGAGGTGTGAATGGAATGCAGGGGAGTATTAGGCCTAGTCTGCTTGGCTTGGTGACATTGGAATAAGGGCGTGTTTTTCTTGCTTATGAGGTTGCTATTTAAGGCTACAGTAGCAAAAGCAATAGCACACAAAATGGATTTCATAGCTTAGATACATGACTCAGGTATTTTCTGAGCTTTGTTTATCTGAACAGTCTAGAGGAGCTGTTGGATAATGAAGCATTATCAAGGAAAAATACTGGGTGATATCTCCGATGGTGTTCTTTATGGCAACTATAGTTCATGCTCATCTTTCTTATCTTCTTATTGGCATTAAAGTTAGGGAAAGCACCTTTTTAGGGTCGCTTTATTTTTTTCTAAAAAGAATACTTTTATAGGAACCTTTTTAGATTTAGAAGCATGTCATTAGTCTTTCGATCTAATGCTGAAACTTTCTTTCCCCCATTGTAAAAGGGTTGAGAAATGTGGTAATGCTTTCCATAGAAAATGTCTGTAAAATTGGGAAATATTCTGGGCTTTAGAGATTAGGCAACCTCCTAATCTTAAGCATCTTGACTTACTTGTCTCACTAGCTCAGCCATCAAAAGTTTACTTACAGAAAATTTATTTTTCATTTTTTCTCTATTGCATGCATATCATAGGCTTAGGGCTATGTGAAACTTTTGGTTCTTTTTTTAAAAAAATTATTTTAAAGAGAATGAAACCAAGCAAAATAAAACAGAATAAAGCCAATCAAAACAAGACAGTGTAAGTGACACAGGATTTCAAAATGAAATACTAGGAAATCAACAATGGTTACCATAATATCTTTTGTTGGCTTCAAAATAGTGGCCCATACTTTCAAGCATAGTAAAATCAAACAAAACAGAACAGAATGGAACCAGTGAAAACAAAGCAATGAATGCAATACAGGACTTCAAAACAAGATAATAGAAAATCCAAAATAGCTACCATAATGTATCTTGCTATCTTTGAAATAGCTGCCCATGCCATCAGATACAACAAAATCAAGATAAAACAGAATAAAACCCAACCAAACAAAATAATGAGAATGATACAGGATTTCAAAACAAGATGATAGGGAATTAACAATGGCCATCAACTGCAGAAAGAGACTCCCATAGATGCTACATTGTTCACTGTCATCCTCCAAATAGATGGTCAGACTACTGGCTTCAAGCCTGCAAAGTTAGTGAAACACTAAACACCACAAGCATTAAATTGTATTTTACCTAACTAGCTATCATCACAGCCTGTATTTGTCTGGATCACCTGGTCGCTTACCAGTGTGTTTGGAGGGAAATTGGCTCTTTTTGTCACCCTGCCCATGTATTAGAAAGGGCTGGCCTTTGGCTCTCCCCTAGTCAGCTCGCACATGGTGCCGACTCACAAGAGGAATTAGTTCCTTGTTGGCTTCTTGTTCTTCTCCCCCGCAGTCTGTGAACGGTGGGACTCACAGGAGAGGACTGGCATCTGGCTGTCCCCCAGTCAGCCTGCATATGGTGCCGACCCACAGGAAGTCTTCAAAATTTTGATTCTTACAGCTGAATTTACAAAGGAAACACAGATCTTTGTAATTTTATTTATTGTACTTCATGTTCAAATAAATTATTCTAGGAGATATATGCAAAATAAAATACAAATGGAGGGGTTAACCTTTTTAATATTCAGAGCTATAAATGCATCCAGAGGCATTGCTAGGCAAACCAACCAAATGAGAGTTCATCCTTGTGTCAGCCCAATAATGTCCAAAGATTATCCACTGTGTGGGAGACCAGGAGGGCCAGTACATTACCCACCAGCAAGGAATGCCAAGGTAGCAAGAAGTGTCCCTATTGCTATTTTTAAGAAGGTCAGTTTCTACAAGCTTGGCAAAACTAAAGGTTATTTCTTCACAGACTAGAACTGGCTCTTCAGTGTTCAGAAAAATCATTGCCAGTTGGGATTATTGTTCTGATTATTACTAAAGTAAAAACTTCTTCCACCATTCATTTTCTCATTACTTCTTATTGAGAAATTGATTATCACATGTTAGCATCCTTATCCAACAATTAAGACATACATACATACATACATAGCTGGTAAATAGTACATAATGAATAGTTCATGTGTATAATAGTTCATAGATAAAATTTAATTACAAATTAGTACCAACATATTACAAAACAAAATTTAAAAAATTCAGAAATGTATAAAGTAGAAAAATGGAAGTCATAGTTTTATCTACAATGTATATTTTAGTTTTTCTATGTCTCTTCTGCATATAATGTATAACATTAAAGAAACTAAAAAAATTGTTTTTTTTTTTTTTTTGTACCCAGGATCAAACTCATGACCTTGCACTTGTGAGGCAGGTGCTTAGGCCACTGAGCTAAATCCCCAGCCCTAAAAATTGTATTTTGAGATATAAATTGTTCTGAAACTTAGTTTGGCCACTTTAAAAGAATATCAGAGGCTTATTTTCATGACAATATACATTATGCAGTTCATTTAAGTAATAGTGTTTTTTACTATAGCTGTAATTATATCTATAGACTATCCTGTATTGAAGTTGTTCCTTAACTCATTTTAATTTGGACGCTCAATATCTTTTTTGTTTGCGTGTTTGTTTGTTTGGTATGGGGGATCGAACTCATGACCTCGTACTTGCCAGGCAAGTGTTTAAGCCACTGAACTAATTCCCCAGCCCCCTTAACTCATTTTAAAAATTATTCCTCTAAATAAGTTTTTAAATTCCTTTGTATCTCTCTAGATTCCAGTGGCTCAGCATTAATTAAATTCTCAGGTAGACTTGTATCCTCTCAATATTGAGTTCTTTGAATCACTATTGGAGCTACAGGATATAAAGAGATTTGATAATTTTAGCCTGTTGATTGCTTTTAACCTCATTAGATTATGAAATTCTTTTATGAAACATTATGTACTCATTTAAATCTTTTATGTATAGTGCTGTTTTCTTTAAATGCTAAATGTTTATTGAATGAGATATAAACAAAACAGCAATTGGTAATATGTAATATAAATTCTAATTAGAGCAAATACTTGTATTATACATATACAGCTGTACTCACCATACATGTACAATGTGTGGTATATAATGGAATGGCTATGTGTGTCTTCACCACTAAAGATAAGCAACAGAACTTGGTAAGTTCCTTGGATGACATCTATGCTCTGCTGGGATTGTATTTTCCACCTTAACCCCATTGCTGGTTGTCATTAATTTCTTTTTGGTACTGTTGACTGAACCCAGGGCCTTTATACTGAGCTATATCCCCAACCTTTTTTTCTGAATGTTATTTGGTGCACATATTTGTTATTTGGTGAGACCTTCTGAAAATGATGACATTCAAATTTTTTTCCTGAGATGTGTAGAAAAATGTACAATTTATTTAATACATGCTGTATATTTGTGGGTGAAAACCACAATTTCACAAGATAATACATACTCTTACTATTTGCAGTGGATTCTGATATTTTTAATGAATTCTGCTTAGTTTTTTGAATGAGTTGGTCACAACTCACAGCTGGAAGCATGCAGCCCTATGGTATGTACCTAGGAGAGGTAGTATTTTGTCATTATATGTGCTTACATCCAATTTTATTAAATACTGTTATCTAATTTATCTTCTAACCAATAGTGGATGTGAATTCACAGTAATTTTTTTTTAACTTTTCAATACTTGATTTGAACTAATTTTCACCAATCTTATATGTGCGGTTATAAATCTTTATGGTATAATTTCCATAAAATTAAAAACATTTTCATGTTTTTCCTTGTTCTTGGTTTTTTGTGCTTCTTTTTTTGTTTTGACTGTTTTTCAATTGGCCTCTTGTAGTTTACATTTTGATTCATAGGTACAATTTATATATTCAGTTCTCGTTCAATTTGTGTCTTATTTCTCTTTTTTGTGGCACTTCGGGATTGAATCCAAAGATTTCACTTCACACTGACCTAAATTCACAGCCCTTTAATTTTTTTTTTTTTTTTTTGGTTTGAGGGTCTTGCCAAGTCACTATACTGCCCAGGCTGGGCTCAGATTTGTGATCTTCCTGCCTCAGCCTCTAAAAGTGCTGGGATTACAGGTGTGTGCCATCAAGCCCAGCTTGACTCATTTAATTGTGTCATTTGATAAAGAAAGAGTTCTTCACTTTTGTGTCGATTCATTTCCAATCTTCTTAAGATTAATGACTTTTAAGTCTTGCTTAAGAAATCCCTTTCTATCCTAAGGTTATAAAGATATTCTCAGGCTGGAGATTTAGCTCAGTGGTTCAGCGCTGGCCTGGCAAGCACAAGGTGAGTTCTTTCTCTGGTACCAAAAAACAAAAACAAAACAAAAACAACAACAAAAAAGATATTCTCATATAATTTCCTAAAAATCTCACATTTGCCTTACAAATTTTTCATCAGTATGAAATTGATTTTTGTTTGGTTGGAAGTAGCAGCAAACCATCTTTGGTGTATGAATTACTCAGTTATTTCATCATCCCTGGCTGCAGTGTTTTCTCTTGTTTCTGAAGGGCCAACTTCATATCATCTGTGTGGATCTGTTTCTGGTCTTTCTCTTCTGTTTCATCGGGTGTTTATCCTCATGCCAATGCCACGGTATTTTAATTATATATCTTCATAAGAAGGCTTGATATCTGGTTGGGCAAGTTTCTTCAACTTGTTTTTCATCTTCAGTAATGTCTTCACCTTACTCCTAAACTCTATAAATTTTTAAATGAGTTTGACAACTTTCTCAAATTAACCCTTGGAGAGTTTACCTGGCATTTCCCTGAATCTCCTGATCAATTTGAGAAGTGACAGGAGAGACAGTTTTTCTACTCAGGAAAACTTTCCACTGTAATAAGGTCTAACTTTATTATGACTTAGTATGTTTTATAAATTTCTCCAAAGAGATCTTCCCATCCATTGAGTTTATTTATTGTTCAATATAGGTTGCTATTATAGGTTTGTTGTGTATAAAGATAATACATTTAAATGTTTATTTTTATATGTGTGACCTGTGGAGTTTCCTTTCAGTTCTAATATCCAATATGTAAATTACCTGTACAATTATTTTGTACTGAGACTATCCTATAGTCCGCGAGTGATGACATTGCTTTTCTTCCTTTCACATTTTTATGCTTATGTTTTCTAAAATGTCTTTATTATAATACTCTGGCAAAGATCTCAAGTACAATTTCAAATTAAAGGGATGACAACCAGCATCTGGATCTGTTTCTGACTTGGAATTCTTTCAACTCTTTGTCACTAAGTGCTACAAAATTTCTGCTGTCATTTGTGGACACATTGTTGTGCTGGAACACTTCCGTGATCACCACAGCGTTCCTCCTACCTTTCCAACCCCACTTGGTACCCTGGTGGCAATCTGCGTGGGTCGCTTCACTGGCTTTTCTTGACTTGCACTGTCTGCTATTGGACTCAGCCAGTGAAAATCACTGGTAGGAAGGGAAGGGAAGCTGAGAAAGGGAGAAGAGGGCCAGGGTCTTTATTCTTTCACTGCAAGCCGGTTGCATCAGTATGAAAAAATTCCAGCTCGTGTGTGTGTGTGTGTGTGTGTGTGTGTGTGTTTCTCTATAGTTAACTTTTGGTCAATAGGAATTCTAACTTAATTCCACAGTAGTGAAAAAGTGTAGTGCGTTTGAGATCTTTGAAATTTTTTGAGGTGAACTTAATGGCTTAGTTCATGCTCAGTTTTCAAGTCATGATTGTGTGTGCTTAAAAAATATATTCTATCATTTCTGAATGCAATGTTCACTTTATTGACGAAAATTTCTTGAGGGTGTACTATGTGTTAGGAATTGTTGTGGATGATCTGGATATGGCAAGTGACAAAGATTCCTTGACTGAGGTCTAGTTTATTGGCAGAGTGTGTGAGTTTAATCCCCAGCATTTGCACACATAAATACACTCACATACACACACACACACACACACACAAACATGCACACTTCTGATTTTAGAGAGAGAACATCTTAAGGAAAGAAATACAAAATAAAATAAACAAGTAAAACATTGCATATGTCGCAATGATAACAAAGAGGAGAAAATATAAAACAGGAAGAGGGTAGGATGTTTTGGAGGTGAATTTTGGTCTTACTGCCCAAACTCAATTCGCTTAGGACTGAAGAAAGAGGTAAACCATGTAAACATTTATTAAACTGGATAATTAGATGTTTGCTATTATTATTATTAATTTTTATTCTAATATTGTTATTAGCTATGTATTCCAGACATTTTCTATTTTTTATTAGTGTATGTTTGTAGTCTGTAATGATTATATTCCTCATGGGGAGTTGGTACATTCTCAAAACTTTTTAATTTCCTTCCCTTTTCCTTACCGTCTCCCTTTATCCTTGGTCTCCTTTCCCATTTGTCTCCCTATTTCTTGTTATCTATATTTTAGTTTCTTCTTTACTTATAATTTGGGTTTGTCATATGAGAGAAACCATGTGCTATTTTAACTTGTGTGTCTGAGTCATTTCACTTAACATTATGGTCTCAAGACTCATTCATTTTCCTACAGATGACTCAAATTTATTTTTTCTTATGGCAAAGAAGTACTCCATTGTGTGTAAATACATTTTCTTCAGCTGTTCATCTGTTCATGGACATGTAGCCTCCTTCCAAGATTTTGCTATTATCAACTGTGTTGTTCTAAACATGGGTATGCATATGCTATTTTAACAGGATGTCTTTAACTCTTTTGGGATGATACCAAGAAGGGGAATAGCTGGGTCAAATGGAATTTCTAATTTTAGTTTCTTGAGGAATCTCCATACTGATTTCTGCAGTGGCTGTACTAGTTTACATTCCCACCAATAATGTGAAAGAGTTAGTTTCTCCCCCCACAATATCACCAGCATTTGCTATTATTAGATATCTTTTTAAAAATTTTTATTTAAAGAGAAAAAAAGCAAAACAGAAAAAGGGTGGAATATAGAATCTAAAAAAAACAGTAAGAAATCACTAGTTGATAAATTACATATTGTCCTCTTAGAAAGTTGTTCAAGTTACAAAATTAAAGCATACAAAGTGGATATTCAAACAATGAGATTGCAAACAGTTCTGTTCAACGATCCAACAAAAACTTAGTAATATAGTTATCAATCCAACACACTTAAACATACATGCAGTTATATCCTTTAGAGCACTTTATTTTCCTCTTTTTTACAATAGCAATTACACATTTTGGGTTTTATTACTCCTATAGTTCTTATTGCTTTTTACACTAGAGAAACAATGTGATATTGATAAATATGATTCTTATTTATTTCACTTATGAAGATAGTCTCAAGTTGTCTCCATTTACCTATGAAGGCCTCAAGATTGTCCTTTTTTATAGCTAAGTAATAATCCATTGTATAAAAATGCCACATCTTTTTCAACCACTCTGCAGGTGATTAGCATTTTGGTTGTTTCCAAGATTTAGCTATTACAAATTGTGCTGCTATGAACATGGGTGCACATATATCACTGTGACATGACCTTTACAGTTTTTCTGGGAAAATGCCCAGGATGGGAATAGCTGGATTGAATGGAACTTCCAATCCTAGTCTTCTGAGAAATCTCCATACTGATTTCCATAGTGGCTGCACCAGTCTACACTCCCACCAGCAGTGGAGCAGTGTTCCTTTTTCCCCACAGCCTCGCCAACATTTGTCATCAGTTGATTTCTTGATGTCAGCTATTCTTTCTGGGAGTGAGATGAAATCTCAATGCTATTTTAATTTGCATTTCTCGAATGACACCAGGCATTTTTATCTTGGGTATGCACGCAGCTTTAAGTCTCTATCCAGTGATCTCAGTGGAAGATCTCCAAATGTTAAGAGTCCAGTTGGAGCTCGTGTTCTCTAACTTCAAAGAATGAATTTTAGGAACAATGGAGTTTAAAAAGCAGAATATATTTATTGAAAGAAAGCTTCTGTCTGAGAGAGACAGAAGGGGTCCCGAGAGGGTTGCCCTATTATTAGATATCTTGATCATGGGCATTCTTTCTGATGTAAGATGGGATAGCAGTTTGTTTTAATGTCCATTTCTCTAATGGCCAGCAGTGTTGAACATTTCTTCATGTGTTTGTTGGCCATTTGTAATTCTTCTGTGAAGCATTTCTCCATCTCACCTATGTTTTTGGTACTGGGGATTGAACTCATGACCTTGCGCTGGCCAGGCAGGTGCTTATGCTGCTGAGCTAAATCCCAGGCCCTCACCCAATCATGTTTTGATTGAGTCTTTTATTTTGGGGCATCCGACATTTTGAGTTCTTTATGTATTCCAGATAAGCTTTGAAAATTTCTAGAAGTTCCTTTTAAAGCTGCTATAGCTACTCATGTTTTTTCTTCCATCAACCTGAAAATAAACCTACTTTTTCCAAAAAAAATATATTTAAGACAAATTTTAGAATTTTCCCTCCATTTAGATATTTTATATGGTGTTTTACATGATTATTTATGGTAAATCCACAGTGTTTATATTCTACATCTATTCCACTTATGTTATTTATAACATTTTCTTCCCTGAGAAAAAACCTTTGTAGTTCCAAAGAACCAATTTGCATTGGACCAAATATCACTATACACATGACATTAAATTTTTGCTTTATTTGATTAAAAATTTCCCTGATCCTAATACAGAGGTTTCATAAGTCTGAAATAACTGTTTTAATACTTTGAATCTTCAAAATTCCATTTAATTTGTTTCAAAAAAGGAATGTTTCCTCTAATAATGAATTAACCAAATAGTTGAGTATTTGTTAGTAAAGTATATCTGGGTCTAAAATATTTTATACATAAAATACACAGGCAGGTTTTATTTTCCTTCCACATCTTACCATGTCTTGGTTAACAAGTTATCTTCCAAGATAAACAAAATTGGCACTAGGCTTGTTAGGGTGCAAGGATCTAAAGTTTGGAGAAAATCTTAAATTTCTGGGGGGGAGCAGGCAAGGTATTTATACAGGAAAATGCTCTGCACAGGGATAGAGGAGAGGAAAAGAAACAAGAGAATAAGGAACCTAACATCATCTCAGAGATATGAGTTAGAGTTTATGAGAACAGCCAAAAGACTATAAAGAATGCTTATTATTAGTAAATCATTACAGAAATCAGTATGTAGATTCTTTGAAAGAACTAGAAATTCTGTTTGATCCCGGTATTCACCTTCTAGGTATCTTCCTGAAAGAGTTAAAGACATTACAATGATAGTATAATGATGCATGCATACCGATGTGTATAGCAGCACAGTTGATCAGGGCTAAGTCTTGGAAGCAGTCCGTCAACAGATGAATGGATAAAGCAATTGTGGTGTTTGTACATGGTAGGGTATTGCTCTGCCAGAAGAATAAACTTGAGTCACCTGTAGGAAAATGGTTGCACCTTGATATCATAATGCTAAGTGAAATAAATCACACACAAGCTTAAATATTACACGCTTTCTCTTATGTGAGAAACTTAAATAATACATAAAGAGGAAAATAAAGATAGATGATAGGAAGTCGGGAGATAGCTCTTTCTCAAGTGGGAAAAGGACTGAGATATGGCAGGAAGGGGAAGAGAACAAAAACAAAAGGGGTGAAGAAAGTTTTGTGTGTGTTATGTATAATACCAACTCTGTGCTAGGAATGTAAAAATTATGTGCGGCAAACATGTATGAATAAAAATAAAATTAAAAATAAAAACAATGCTATTGTGTGATTCATAGGCTACAAAAAGTATAAAAATTGTTTTTTAATATAAATATCCATTTTATGAATGATTAGAATAATAAAGTGTAAGTTTTGACACTGAGCAATATGTTTTTTGTGTAAATGTACAATGGACATATATAAAATATTTTAGTTCTTTCATTGACACAAGAAATTGTATGCTGTGAAGACCAGCTCAAATGTGAATTTGAAGAACTGTTATAAATATGAAATTAGGATGCTTAAATGAATTTGCCAATCAAAGGTGCACATCTGTATAAAATTAGATCCTTCCCAGGAGATCTGCTAGGTCACGTCCAAGTCCACACTCACAGGGCATGCAGTGACCTCTTTCGGTCATTTCCAAGTCCGGTACAGCTTTTCTTTGCAGAAAAGACAAACACACATCAAGCTGCATGACCCTTATAAAAGAGGACAGGATACCTGCTTGAGTTGATGTGTCAAAGGGAAGAAAGTAGCTTGAGCAGAATGGTGGGACAGTTCAGCCCGTAAGCTGTTTCAGCTGAACTCACCACTGAGGTCAGAATGGACCCCGTTTGGGAAATCATGGGCCGAGAGAGCAGACAGCTTGTGAGATGTGAACAGGTGCTGACCCACTTCTGTCTACCTTGTCTAGTGGACAAGGAACCACAATCACAGTTGACATCATTTTTCTTTTCTTTTTCTTTTTTTTTTGGTCTCTTTCAGACAAGGTCTCAGTATGCAGTTCAGGCTGGCCTTGAGCTCACTTTGTAGCTCAGGCTGGTCTCAAACTCACAACGATCCTCCAGCCTCAGCCTCCCGACTGCTGGGATTACAGGTGTGCGCCACCATGCCTGGCAGCAGCTGACATTTTGATGTTAAAGAATTGTGTTTCCTTCAGTTCCATGAAGAAGTTTTGGGAAGAAAATGTCTAAACCTTTTTCATTAATGGTAATATCTTCAAACTTAGCAGTTATTTCACTGACTTTCCAAAAGCCAGTCTAACACCAGGTTACTCCTGGTTTCATATCTAATATCCAGGAAAACCACGGGTAGTCAAGAGAGATGTGCTTGGATCAGCAGTGGCTTTGAAGTACCTTGCTCTTTCCTCATGGATAAAGATTCTCTCCCCTACTTGCCTGCCTGGTCCTTGCTAGAGATGGTGAGTCCCTTTTTGATGAGGTTGAGGTTAACTAGAATGATCAGAGATCAAGCTGAATTTGGATCCAGTGACAAAATCTAATCTCAAGCTTGCCATCTGCTGCCCATTCTGGCCTTCTTAACACTGGAGCGAAATCCGCCATTTACTGACAGGAGTTCAGGTCTCATTCCAGGAGGCAAAGTTAAGAGTTCTGGGTCTGTAGCCATTTTCTCTGAGTTTGAATTTGAGTTTTATCCTTCACCATTGCATGACCCTGGATAAACTGCTTAACTTGACTGTGTCTTAGGTTCCCTGATTATAAAAGGAGGATAATAATGTAATTTTCTTACAGAGTAGAAGTGAAAGTTAAATAAACTGATAGGTATAAATGACATGTAACACATATTAAGTATTAAATACATATTAGCTTTTGTTTAAATTGACAATGTTAGTTCACAAAATCAAGCTTGAAAAAATATTTACACAAGTAATCAACTTTTAGATATATTCAAATACACAAAATATATGTGTACTTAATATGCATAGGTATACACAAATATATGTTATATATATATATACACATATGTATATGTGTATATAAAGGTGTGGGCACACACACCAGAGTTATGTCAGAGTTCTACTGAGAAAAGAGAATCCTTATGGAAGAGAGAGACAGAGACAGCGATAGAGACAGAGAGAGCTGTTTTATAGCGCTGGCTTGCAGGATCATGGGGTCCAGGTAGACAAGTCTCCAATTGGCAGGTCAGTCCAGCAGTCCAGAAATGCTTGGGCAGCTGCTGACCTTGCAGTCCACAGAAGGAATTTCCTCTTCTTCAGTAAACCTCAGTTTTGAAGCATTTCAGTTGATTAGATGAAGCTCACAGATTAGCAAAGACTATCTGCTTTACTTAGTCACTTGTCGTACATGTGAACTACATTATATATCATACTTTCTCAGCAGTACGTGGGCCAGTGTTGGACTGAATCTTGAATAGTATAATCTAGCCAAGGTGATATCAAATTAACAGTATCAAGATGCTGTCAATTCCAGATCGTATTTTTTCCGAGAAAATCTTACTGAATTGCCCAGCCTGTGCTTGAAATTGCAATCATCCTGCTTCAGCCTCTTGAGCAACATGTAAGGTCATCAGGAAGTCACTTGCCACAGGCACCAGGGTTTTCCACCATCATGCAGTGGGGGCAGCTTTCCTCAGTGTAACTGAACACAGCCTTGGAGTTAGGAGAAGAGGCTTTTTTTTTTTTTAAATGAATGTGGAATCATAGGATTTTAGCTGAGGAGGTCCTCTTAGCCCAAGCCCAAGTATCCAATATTACTAAGCAAATCCATGTTTGATACAAGAATACAACTAGCTTTTCTAATTTCCAGCCATCTCTGATTTCTTCTGTTCTCCTTCACTTATTATTTCTGATCTACATCTTTCCTTTAGCTATTCAAATTATAATGGAAAAAGGCATACCATTTTGATACAAAGCATCTTCAGACTATTTTTTTTATGGAAAGTTAATGGTAAATCCAGATAGTTATACTGTCATTATTTTATTCTCACAATAGTAAGATGAATGAAATACTTGATAATGCGATGCTATCGATTAGCATAAAAAATCTAAAGAGAGAATAGACACTTCGGTTTCAATCACTAAAAATCAAACTGAATCTTTTTCCTGAAATACCTTACTCCAGATAAAAGTTTCATTCCATTAGTGTGCCAAGCCAGTAAAGAGCATAAAAGTTGTCAGCTGGGCACCAATAGTGTTCACTTTAACTGGACACTCATTGACGACACAGTATAGGGAACACAGTCAATTTGTGTTATAATTACCGACAAGCAGATTTGTCTACTTACACAGTCATGCAAGAGCCCTTTGGTAATCAAGTATCCCCAGCCTTAGCTTACCAATTTGATAAACAGATGCTCACTGGAAATAATTTTGAGTGAGATTCTGGACTTAAAAGTATTGTGAGCAGAGAATGTAGCTCAGTTGTAGAGTACTTGCCTGTCACGTAGGAGACTCTGGGTTGAATCCTTAGCATTGGATGCAAATTTGTGATGATTAACCTAAGCCTCATCATAATTATAAAATAAAAGTGTATCAAATCCTGGGTAGGCACAGAGCTTTGGTAAACATCCTATCAATGTTTTCATCACTGTAGGAAGGAATGCTTGGGACAGTTTGCAAATTTAGCCAACCTCGAATTAAGACTTGAGAGAAATTAAGGATGTAATCCTGTGTTACATAGGATAATCTAGAATTTTAAAGCAATTCTTTATTCTTACTCATGTTTGTATAAAGCAGTGACAAAGAATAACAATTCATAACTTTTATATACTTTTGGATTTTTCTATACCAGGAAATACTCAAAGTGCTCAAGTAGAATTTCTCATTCTTTCTCATTTAAATCTTCTATGCAGCAGCCAAGGTTAACCTCATTTTACAGATGAAGGCGTGTGGCAGAGGAGCTTGCCCAGGGTCACACGGGAAACCAGGCATCAAGGCAGGATTCTGATCAACATGCATCTAACTCCACAGCCCACATTCTTGCATCTTTCCCAGCTGCTTCTGAGAGCACTCATTGCCTCACGGATGGACAAGCTTTTATACAGTGCAGGATGTCGGTGAATGTCTAAAATCTCACAGCTGACTCTTTTCTCTTCTGCTCCATCATTCTGGCTCTGGTCATCCCAACTCTTTTTCCTCCCTTTGTTATTCCCATTACTGAGACTACCACTCACAAGGTCACCAAACATAGGAGAATCAGAAATTCAAGTCCTCTGGGCAAATTAGGGACTTAGGGGGAACTTGTCTCAAAAAAAAAAGTAGCTGGAAATGTAGCTCAGTGTGAAGACCCTGAGTTCAACCCCTACTACTATAGCTGCTGCTACTACTACTACCGGTATTACTTTTTGAAAAAGTCCTGGGTCGTTATTTCCCATGCAGGGCAACAAAAGCCATGTTACAGAGAGAAATCTAACTTATTTATAGGTGACTAAATTGTGTAACTCTGGCGGGAAGCCAGTGCGAGCTCCAGCTGGTTCAGCTTCTTGTCTAACTCATACCTCCTGCCTTCCAGAGCCTGAAAATCCTGAGCCGAGGAAAAACCGAATTCGAATTTGGTTGATGATCAAGGTTCTAGTGTTGGCAAATGCAAACAGGAAAGTAGATGCTTTCTTACTAGAGTTGGGTGGAGCTTTGAGAGTGGAGAGTTGAGATTCCAGATGCGGGAATTCTGAGATGTCACGAGAAGGATTTACAGGATAAGGCAGATTGAAAATGAGAGGGGCAGCTTTTTGTCACTGCCTGTGCGTATCAACTCATACCTTGTACTTTTCCTTTATCTCCTCCCCGCTTCACTTCCTCCACTTCTTCTTCTTCCTCCTTTTTATAACTCCCAGAGATCTGGAAAGACAGGTCTCAAGGGAAGGACAGGTACTGGTGTCCCATGTGTGTCATTAGGTGGAGGGAGCAGTGACCTGCAGGCTACTCCCAAGCCTGGGAACCTGAGATTGACCTCCCAGATAGTCTTTCTATGTCTCCACTGGTGAGGGAGAGGAAAATACTACAGAGAAAGTGAGGGTCCTCAACACACCCAGATTACATGGAATCCCAGCAACACTCCAACATTTTCCAGCATCTTATGTTTCAGCCACACTCTAAATTACTTCTCTCAAGATTGCTTTCCATTTCCAAACTCCAGCATCTTTATCACTTTTTTTGCAGTCCCTTGTCATGACCTCCCAGACTCCTTCTTCACCAGATAATGTATTTCAGGTACCTGCTCAAAGAACTACCTGCTTCCAGAAAAACAGTCCTCACCTTTCCCATGATGTTTATTTGATCTTTCTCTCAAAACACTTACACTGAACATCCGTCTTGGAGTTTTGTATTTTTGTTGCATGTTGTGACTACCTGCCTTTTCCACATATTTGGTTATTGTAAGCTTTATCCTTTTGTAAATAAAGGTATTTGTGTAAAGTAATAATTTCTCAGTTTTTGTTCTTGAGGAGCTTTGAGTTTTAACAACTCTGAGGAAAGATTTAAGGCATGTTGTATCTGTTTCAGCTCTCCAGTACCACCTCTACTCATATAACAGTCTGGAGAGGAAAGGTACAGGAAACCAAGCTCTTGGTAACTTATGTGGAAGAGTTGGAATGTTCCACATGGGACAGTGTTGGCCTGTTCCCTTCATTACCTCATTGGTTGCCAGGAAACTGTGACTGGTCTGAGTGAACAGGTAGGTACTATACTCTTCCCTTACTTCTTTCTCCCTGTGTTCCTGAATCATCTCCCTTAGTCAACAAAGGTGAGTTTCTTAGGCAGATAATTCAGAAACATGTATACACAGCCATACAGAAAAATTTTAAAAGATATTTCTTAAGACAGGTTCTCACTAAGTCATCAAATTGCCCAGGATAAGCTTCAACTTGTGATCTTCCTGTCTCAGCCTTCTAGAGTGCTAGGATTACAGGTGTGCAACAATATGCCCAGCTCAAGACCCCAGAGGGTCCTGAGTATCTTTAAATAGATCCCATAGGACTGAGTTCCTTTTTTCTTCTTAATGTTCTAAGAATTATCTAATCAGGAGAAAATGGGAATCTGTAACAAGACCAAGAAGACAAAAAGGGATACCAGTCAGAATAATGCATCTGTAATGGGATAAGTATGAGATGGTTACCTGAGCTTCTGCACTTTTATGCTTTTTTTTTTTTTTTTTTGGTGTGGAGACATGGAGGTAGCCCTGGCTCATGTTTATAATCCTAGGCACTCAGAGGGTGATGCAGGAACATCTCAAGTTTGAGGGAAGTTTGGGCAACATAGGAAGATCCTGTCTCAAAATAAAAACAAATCAAAAAGTCTGGAAATATAGCTCAGTAGTAGTACAGTGCTTGCCTAGCACCTGAAAAGCATCTGCTCAGGTTCAATCTCTGGTACTGAAAAACAAAGAATAAAAAGTGGAGACACATACAGGGAAAGAGAATTTTAGAATTAAAATTATCAGATCAAACACATTTTCTCTTGCTCCTTTACTACCCCCTCCCAAACTTTCTCTTTTCCTATCTTTCCTGGCTTTGTTATTGCTGTCACCACTGACTTTCCTAAGAAAGTGGAAGATAACTTGATTCTTCTTGCTTTAACTTCCTACTTCTCATTTCTAAAATTCATCAGATCCATTTCCACGTGCATGCATATTTCCACTGCTCTGTCTACTGTCAATATAACAGTGTAAAATAATAGTAATCTAGGGAGAAAGACAACAGAGAGAGGTAGCAGAGACTATAAGAGAAACGCTCAGGCACAGGTCCTAGGATTAACAGATGGAAGGTCTTGAATCAAGGACTCTTGAGTCCCCGTGGTTGTTTTCTGCATGCAAGCCTATTGCTTTCCTCTCTTTGCACTTTGTTTTCTTCATCTGCAAGTGTTTTGGCCGAAGGTAAACAGGAATAAAAACGGAATTGACCATTTTGTGCAATTTTTCACTCATTAGGTTTCAAATCTGGAGACTGACCTGTCTGTGGGCTGCCGGGCTCTACCTCAGGCCTCACTTCGTTAAGGGGAGGAGAGAGTAGAAGAACCAACTATATATGAAAGGGAACAAGTCAGCAGAAACACTAAGCAAGGAATTGTAATTATGCTAGCAGGAAGAGGTACAATTTCTCCTGAATAAATTAGTCAAAGAAAAGTGGTAGGTGAGGTTAGACAGAACTTCACCCATCCTACAATACCAGCCTTCTGGCATGGCAGATGCTTGTGTTGGTTGCATAAAGTATCACTGTAACTCAGTGAGAAACAAAGGTGGGGGTCTGTCTGTCTTCATTCTTGGAGCAGCATTGATGGGCTCACTCAGCTGGGCTTTACCCTTTGTGTCAGGTATGGACACATTTGTATCCAGAGAAAGATCACACAGTAGAAGAAGCTTCAGAAGAGCTAAGTGTTCATTATAGACCAAATTGGCAATTTGCACTCAAAGCATCAGCTGTTGGATAGTTTTCTCAGAGAGACACTCAGATACCTACTGAACACCACTGGCTCTCTTTTAAATTTTATTCATTTATTTGTTTATTCCAGATCACTTTCTTTTTGTTGTTTTTTTTTGTGTTTCCAATTTTATTAAGTTCAATAAATTTTTAGTGTTACAACAATAAATTGTAGGAGTGAACTTTCCTTAGAACATTTCTTATAAAGTTGTGAGTAAATAAAAACTTCCCATAACTTGCATTCAAAGTTGAGCTATCTTAAAAGTTGATGTGAAGTTACAAATAACAATAGCAGTGATCATTACTGCCTCTTATTTCAGTTGAAGATGTTAGGGAATTCAAATGCTGGGGATCAGCTTACATCTAATTGAAATGATTATGTGCTTTACTAGCTGACAAAAGCTACAATGTCTCCCAACATGTTCTTTTTCTAAAAAAATTTTTAAAAATTATTTTGAAGGTAGTGAAATACAAAAGAACAAGACAGAACAAAGCCAGTTGAGACAGTGCAGTGAAATTGGTACAGAACATCACAACAGGTTACTGGGATAATAGTAATAGGTACCATAGTATATCTCATTATCTAACTTCACAATAGTTGTTCTTTCAATCAGGTATAGCAAAATCAAACCAAATACAGAACATTATAGAACTCATCAAAACAGAATATTGAATAGAGCAATACAATTAATCAGAACAAAGCAAAACAGTGATAACAATATCTGCCTTCAAAGAGATGGTAGAAGGAAATTGCCGCTATTTGCTATATTGCATATGGTCAACCTCCCAAGAGATGCTCAGACCTCTGGCTCTGACTTGCTAATGGGGAAGAAGGAGAGAGGATGGGATGTTTGATTTTCAGCCCACATGCCAGTAGGCTCACAGCTGCTTACCAGGGAGGTGAGTGGGTTGCTTGGTTTCCCAGTGCCCTAAGTTCCAACATGGCACCAATCTCAGGAGATGCTGGCTGGTTCTCTCCCTGGGTGGGCGCTGCTTGCTCAAGCCATGGCTGCTTACCAGGGAGGTAAGTGGGTTGCTTTGTTTCCCAGCACCCTAAATTCCAACATGGCATAGGTCTCAGGAGATGCTGGCTGGTTCTCCCCCTGCGGCAGCCACTGCTTGCCTGAGCCATGGATGCTTACCAGGGAGGTGAGTGGATTGCTTGGTTTCCCAGCGCCCTAAGTTCCAACATGGCGCGGATCTTGGGAGATGCTAGATCACTTTCTTAATACATGTTTTTACAACATTATGTTTACATTTCTTGTGAAGAGTTGGTACACATGCATAATGCATCTTAATTCCTTTTGGTGTGTCTTTTCTCTTCCCCTTTTCCCTCTCCCATCCCTTCTCTTCATCTCTTGATCTGTTTCCCCCTTGAGAAGTATCTACCTCACTACCTCTTATTATCTACCTTTTATTTTGCTCTTTATGTTTTGTGTTTCTTATGCAAAAGAGGCCATGTCGTATTAAGGCTTGTATGTCTGATTTATTTCACTTAAAATGAGCTCAAAGTACATCCATTTCCTACAGCTGTTTATCTTTTTTCATGGTAGAGTACTGCTCCATTGTGTGGAAACACTACATTTTCTTTATCCATTGATCTGTTAGTGTATGTATAGGCTGCTTCCAAGAGTGCTGGCTTTCTGACATTCATGGTGGTTATTGGTTTACTTGAGGTTTTTTTGTATTGACAATTGTTTACCAAGTGAACATTGTCAGAGTATGCAATAAAAGATTTGCATTTTCAAACTTTGAGGCCAAAGAGCAAGTATATTAGGAAAATGCAGCATAAGTAAAACATAATGGAAATTTGTCCAGATCATGTATTCAGATTAAATTAAACTTTTCATTACAATTAAAATACCAACATTTAGAAAGTTAGAAAAATATGAAGTGTACCCTGAACTAATTCTTATGGGACCACTTACGTACTAACTAAACCTGTGTATGAATAAATAAGCAGTTTGAACATTACTGCTTAGTTTCTCACAGTGATGACTTTTAAAATAATGTATATACTTAAGATATGCTTGATGCATTGATACAGGTACACATTGTGAAATCTTGCCCACAGTCAAGATAATTAACTGTTGCCTCATGCAGCTATCATTGTGTGCATTTGTGCATGTGTGTGTGTGTGTCGAGAACACTTTGATCTACTTTGATCACTTAGAAGTTTAAAATGGTGTTGTCTGTCTGCTCACCTTGCTGTATATCAGGTATCCAGAACTCACTCTGCATAACAGAAACATTGCATCCCTTGATTACCATTTCTCTATATCCTTTTCTGATCAGTCTCATGGTAAACACCATGGTACTCTGCTTCTGGCAGTCTAACTATTTTAGATTCCACATATGTGTGGGACTATGCAGGGTTTGGCTTTCTGTGTCTGGCATATTTCACTTAGCACAATGTCCCTCAGGTCCGCACTGATGACTTCTGAGTTCTTTTCCTTCCAACAGTGCATGGACAGACAGCCCTTGTATTTTGCACATGAAGGAAGTTGCCTCACACACCTGTTCATCAGGAAGCATCTATCTTCCAAAGCACCGGACTGTTTCTTTATCTACTTCTGTTCTTTCTTGTATGTCAGTGTCAGCTCCAGCTTACCCACCTATCCTGGCCTCTCTTGACTTTCCTGGAGGCAGCCGGCACCTGTATGAGGAAGATGTAAGCTCACATTACCAGCTATTCTCCAATTATAACTTCTTTCCAGTTGGTTTCCAGTAATGTGAATTTTAAATAATATCTAGCAATTTAGCAAATGGTCAAACATCAAAAAAGACATTAAGAAAGCAGAAGAGAGAATGAAAAACAGAAACAAACAAACAAAAAAATGAGTTAATTCAGAAACTGTACACAGTAGTTTCCCTCATCCATTGTTTCACTCTCTGTGGTTTTAGTTACCCATGGTCAACCACAGTCTGAGAATGCTAACCGGAAATTTCCAGAAATATACAATTTTCCCTGTGGGCCCACCCTGCTACCTGGAACATCGATCGAGGAAGCCAGTGTCAGAACTGCCCCCATGGGCCCGCCTGTCACCTGGAATATCCAGGAAGCCCTCGACAGGCATAAGCTGCCTGGAAAATCCCCTGTGGGCCTGACTTGCCACCTGGAACATTGCGGAAGCCCGCCCCAGGCTGAAAACTGCCCTGGACTGCTTCTGCTGGGCCCGCACTCCCACCTGGAACATCAAAAGACCTCAGCAGGGTCCAGTCAGTGTGAAAAAACTTGGAACTTCGCTCCTAGGCAGCAAACCTTGGACTGCAGCGGATTAACTGTGTCAGTGTGGTGAGTATGCCCCTAAAATAGAGGCGTACAGTGAATAAATAGGGTCAGTAGTAAAACCCTCTCCAACTAACTGTAAGACCTTGGTGAGTCTGAAAAGAGGGTGTGTGATCCCCTCCTACACATAGAAAACATCAGGTAGAGTGAAAATGACAAAATGAAAAAGCAAAATGCAGTCTCAAACATATAGTTTACCAGAAGCAAGTATAGGAGACATTGAAATAGAGGACCCCAAAACTAACACACTGGGAATCTCTGAAAAGATAGCGAATGAAATAAAAAAAACAACTCCATCAGGCTATAGAGGAAATCAAATTAGAAGTACTCTCCCATGTAAAGATAGAAATAACAACCTTAGTAAAGGAGTTGTTGAATGCAGCTAAAGAAGAAATAGAGAAAAAAAGTACATGAGCATGGGAAACTGATTGAAACCTTGAACAATATAGAAAACAAGCAGCATTCATGAAACAAACTCAAAGAGACATCTAAGAAACAAAAATTTCTATTGAAAGCATGCAAACTCCCCTAAAGGAAGCTGAGGATAGGATTTTGGACCTTGAGGGCAGTATCACAACTAGTGATCAGGAAAGAATAGAACTTTTAAAAATAACAAAGCAGCATGAAATGACAAGCTAGAAGCTTCATGATGATTGTAAGAGCAACAATATAAGAATAATGGGCAATAGCAAAGATACAGGAGTCCAGGCAAATGACATGTATAAAGTATTTACAGAAATAATAGCAGAAAATTTCCCAAACATGGGGAAAGAATGTGATATGCAGATAAGTGAGGCATATAGAACACCAAACAGTCACAATCAACATAAATCCATATCCAGACACATAATACTCAGACATACAGCATAAAAACAGAATACTAAAAGCTCTCAGAGAAAAAACACAACTCAATTATCAAGGAAAGCCCATTAGAATCATGGCAGGCTTTTCAGCACAAACCCTCAAGTGAAGAAGAGCTTGGAATGAGGTATTTCAAGCCCTGAAAGAAAACAACCTTCAACCCAGACTGATGTACCCAGCAAAACTTTCATTCAAATTTAATGGAGAAACAAGATACTTCCATGACAAAGAACAACTGAAGAAATTCACATCCACCAAACCAACCCTAGAAAGAGTACTGAAAGATATATTGGACAGAGATAAAAATGACCACAATCCCCAAAACAACAGAAAGAAACCACCAGATAGGATAAGCAATTAAATAAGGGGAAGAGCAGAAAGAAACAACTGGAACATAACATGGCAAAGCCAAGCCAGTACATATCAGTGATATCCATAAATATAAATGGCCTCAATTCACCTAAAAAAGAAATAGATTGACAGAATGGATCAAGAAACAGGATCCAAAAATATGCTGTATACAAGAAACATATCTGACCTAAAAGGAAACTCATAGATTAAAAGTCAAAGGATGGAAAACAGCAGTCCATGCAACAAGAATCCAGAAAAAAGTAGGAGTAGCTATTCTATTTTCAGACAAGATGAAATTTAAGCGTAAAATGATTAAAAGAGATAGACAAGGTCACTACATATTCATTAGTGGAAAAATTCAAGAGGAAGAACTAACAATTATAAATATATATGCACCAAATACAGGAGCATCCAACTATATAAGACAGATAATAATGGACATGGAAAACCAGAACACAATTATAACAGGAGATTTTAACAGCCCATTGTCACAAAGAGATAGATCAACTAGACAAAAAGTCAGCAAAGAAATAGCAGAACTGAATTATACCTGTGAGAAATTTGATTTAGTAGATGTTTACAGTGTTCCACCCAACCACATCAGAATACACATTCTTCTCAGCTGCACATAGGACATTCTCCAAAATAGACCATATATTATCCCATAAAACATTCTTAAGTAAACGCAAAGGTATTGAAATCATGCCATGCATAATATCTGACCATAGTGCACTGAAATTGGAAATTAATGGCAAAAGACATTGCAAAACTGGCATAAATACATGGAAATTATATAACAACCTTTTGAACAACAAATGGGTTACAGATGAAATTAAAGAAAAAATAAAGCAATACCTACAATTCAATGAAAATATAGAAACAATATACTGTAATCTGTGGGATGCAATGAAAATGGTCTTAAGAGGGAAATATATAGCAACAAATTGTCATATCAAGAAAACAGAACAAGCACAAATAAACAATGCTCCATCTCAAGAAACAACAGAAAAAGAAGAGCAAGTTAAACACAAAGCTCATAGAAGAGAGGAAATTGTAAAGATGAGAGCAGAAATCAATGCAATTGAAACTAAAAAAAACCCCAAAGAATTAGTGAATTGAAAAGCTGGTTTTTTGAGAGAATAAACAAAATTGACAAACCCCTACCTAATCTTATCAAGAGAAAGAAAGAAAAAACCCAAATTCACACAATAAGAACTGAAATGGGAGAAATTACTACAGATCCCATGGAAATTCAAAAGATCATGAATACCTACTTTGAAAAATCTCTACTCACAGAATGGAAAACACAGAGGAAATGAACAGATTTCTAGAAACATATGAACTACCAAAGCTCAACCAAGAAGATATAGCAATTTTGAACAACCCAATATCAGCTATTAAAATTGAAAATGTAATTAAAAATTTACCAACAAAGAAAAGTCCAGGTCCTGATGGATTCATGGCTGAATTCTACAAAAAAAATTAGAGAAGATTTGATGCCAATACTCCTTAAACTCTTCAATGAAATTGAGAAGAAAGCAATCCTCCCTAAATCATTCCTGGAGGCAAGTATTACTCTCATACCAAAACCAGAGAAAGATCCAACCAAAAAAGAGAACTATAGGCCAATCTCACTAATCACATTGAGGCAAAGATTCTCAATAAAATACTGGCAAATAGAATGCAGCAAATCATCAAGAAGATTATACATTATGACCATGTGGGGTTCATTCCAGGAATGCAGGGATGGTTTAACATACGCAAATCAATAAATGTAATACACCACATCAACAGAGCCAAAAACAAAAACCATGGTCATCTCAATAGACCCAGAAAAAGCTTTCAACAACGTCCAACACATGTTCATGATAAAAACCCTTCAGAAACTCAGAATACATGGTGTCTACCTCAACCTTATAAAGGCCATCTATGACAAACAAACAACCAACATTATACTAAATGGACAAAAAATGAAAGCTTTCACCTTAAAATCAGGAACAAGACAAGGATGTCCACTCTCACCGCTCCTTTTCAACATAGTTCTGGAAACACTAGTCAGGGCAATCAGACAAGAGAGAGAAATAAAAGGAATAAAGATAGGAAAGGAAGAAGTTAAATTATCACTATTTTCAGATGACATGATACTCTATATAGAAGACACAAAAAACTCCATTAAAAGACTGCTAGAGGTAATAAGCAAATTCAGCAGTGTAGCTGGATACAGTCATTGCTCAAAAATCAATAGCATTCCTGTACACAAACAAAAAACTCACTGAGAGAGAAATTATGGAAATATCGCCCTTTACAATAACATAAATGAAATACCTAGGAATCAACCTAACTAAAAATGTAAAAGACCTATATGCTGAAAATTATAGTACGCTTAAAAAGGAGATTGAAGAGGATATTAGAAAATGGAAGGACATTCTTTGCTCTTGGTTAGGAAGAACCAACATTGTGAAAATGGCTATATTCCCAAAACTGTTACACAGATTTAATGCAATCCCAATCAAAATACCATTGACATACCTCTCAGATCTAGAGAAAACACTCCTAAAATTCATTTGGAAACAGAAGAAACCTAGAATAGCAAAGGCAATTCTGGGCAACAAAAGCAAGGCAGGAGGCATCAATTCCTGACTTGAAAGAGTACTATAACACCACAGTGATAAAATCAGCATGGTACTGGCAAAGAAATAGACCTGGGGATCAATGGAACAGATTAGAAGATGCAAGCATAACTACAAAGACACTCAGCCACCTGATATTTGACAAAGGGGCTAAATATGTCCACTGGAAGAAGGATAGTCTCTTTAATAAATGGTGTTGGAAAAATTGGCTCACCACATGCCGAAGACTGAAACTAGATCCAAGCCTATCACCATGCACAAAACTAAAGTCTAAATGGATCAAAGACCTCAATATTAAAACAGAAACACTAAATCTCCTGGAAGACAAGGTAGGTAGAAGTCTTGGAGACATAGGGGTAGGCAGAGAATTCATGAACAAAATGCAAACTGCACAGGAAACACTTCAAAGAATCAATGATTGAGATTTCATATTATTGAAAAGTTTCTACACTTCAAAAGAAATCACCAACAGAGTGAAAAGGAAACCCATCGAGTGGGAAAGAATTTTAGCCAGCAACCCCTCAGACAAAAGTCTTATATCCAGAACATATAAAGAATTGAAAACATCAAGCCTCCCAAATTCAAAGACCCTCCCCCAAAATGGGCATCTGACATGAACACACAGTTCTCAGAGAAAGATATACAAATGGCAAATAAATACATGAAGAAATGTTCATCATCACTGGTCATTCGAGAAATGCAAATGAAAACAACACTGAGCTTTCACCTCACTCCAGAAAGAATGGTGGCCATCAAGAAATCAACTGATAACAAATGTTGGTGAGGCTGCGGGAAAAAGGGAACACTGCTCCACTGTTGGCGGGAATGTAGACTGGTGCAACCATTATGGAAATCCATATGAAGAATTCTCAAAAGACTAGGATTGGAAGCCCCATTCAATCCAGCTATTCCCCTCCTGGGTATTTTCCCAGAAGAACTGAAAAGTTCATATCACAATGATATATGTGCACCCATGTTCATAGTGGCACAATCTGTGATAGCTAAATGTTGGAAATAACCAAGATGCCCATCTACTGCAGAATGGATGAAAAAAAAATGTGGCATTTTTATACAATGGAATATTATTCAGATATAAAAAAGGATGATCTTGAGGCCTTCATAGGCAAATGGAGACAACTTGAGACTCCTCATTAGTGAAATAAATAAGAATCATATTTATAAATATCATATTGTGTCTCTAGTGTAAAAAGTAAATAAGAACTACAAGTGTAATAAAACCAAAATGTGTAACTGCTATTATAAAAAAGAGAGAAGAAAGTGCTCTAAGCGATATAACTGCATGTATGTTTGAGTGTGTAAAATAGATGACAATATTGTTGAATCTTTGTTGGATCTTTGAGCAGATCTGTTTGCAGTCTCACTGTTTGAATGTCTACCATGTATCCTTTAACTTTGTAACTTGAACAACTACATCCAAGATGACAGTATGTAATTTATAAACTAGTGATTTCTTAGGGTTTTTTTTCTTCTTTTTCCTTTTTCTTTCTTTCTTTTAGCATTCTGTATTGCTGCTACCCTTTTTTCTGTTTTGCTTTTTTTCTTCTCTTTAAATGAAATTTAAAAAAATGTATAATTGCTATTGTAAAAAAGAGGAAATAGGAAGTGCTATAAAAGATATAACTGCATGTATATTTAGGATTTGTAGTATTGATAACCATATTTCTAAGTTCTTGTTGGATTGTTGAACAGATCTGTTTGCAGTCTCATTGCTTGAATGTCCACTTTGTGTGCTTTAATTTTGTAACTTGAACAACTATTTCTAAAAGAACAATATGTAATTTATCAACTAGTGATTTCTTACTGTTTATCTTTTTTTGAAATTCTGTAATATTTCTATCCTTTTTTGTTTTCTTTCTCTTTAAATAAAAAAAATGAAAAAAAGAAATAATACAATTTGTATGATTTGAGCAACTTCTATTACCCTGTATTGTTATGATTGTTGTGTTTTATTATAGTTTCTAGTCCCTTACGGTTTTAACTTATAAATTATGCTTTTGAATAGTCATATATTTTGGAAAATTGTATATATATAAATATATAATTACATATATTTGGTACTATGTACAATTTTAGGCATTCACTGAAAATACACTAATGTATCCCCATGGGTAAAGGGAACTGCTAGGCTGTTTCAATCATTTCTTTTTGGGGTGATAGTAGTAATAATTTAGAAGAAAAGCCATACAGAATATTTTATTTTGGATCTACCCAATTGTTTCTTTGCAAAATCTTTCAGAATTGAGTTATCTCTGTTTCACTCTTTCTGTTATATTTTAGCTCATGGTATTTTTCCAGTGATGAAATAATTACATATGAAATATAATAGTTGAGTTTGATAACACCTGTCATTCCAAAAATCTATTGTACTTTGTTTGGCCAAGGGTTATATATGATTGTTTTAAATTTTCCCTTGAAGAAATAGAAGGTGAAATGATTTTCACATAGGTTGCTTTTCCAGTATATAATCTGATAATCATTACTAAAACACCTAGAATTAAAGAGATACTTTTACAAGAATTGTGCATCCTGTAACAAATCATAAGCTATGTACTGGTACTGAAATATGTTCTCCAGGCTAATTAAAGATTCTCAGACATTTTAAACTACCCAGAAATTTCTCCCTTTTGGCAATTTCATCTTTACAGGTCCTATCTGAACTTTCAAATTAACTTTTAAGGCATGAACATGACTAGCTGCCCAACCACTAGGGAGCCAACCACTAGCATTGTGTATGTGTGTGTGATCAGCTTGTAAATGGGAAAGGCTCTGGAGAGAAATGACCGAGAAGGATGAACTCGTTAGACAGGTTTAAGAGAGCATAAGTATTTGGTGGTTTAAAACTTCAGCAGAAAGCAGCAATTGATGCTTCATTGAAAGCTAAGCATCATTTAAATGATTGTTTCTTTTAAAATTGAAATAGTAATTGCATGCAATTCTCTACATTTAGGAGCTTTATAGTAGAATAAACTTAAAATTAATACAAGTGTAATTCAAGAGAAGGTCATTCTATGAAAATGATGGCAATAGTAAAAAGTCCTGCAATAAGTGCTTAAAACATGACACTATTTATAAATACAGCTAAGATAAAGGCTAATACATAAAAATGGATCTGTGTGCAGGATTCTTGAAAACTAATTTGAGGTCTTGCAAAAACAATATACTTTTCCTCTTCTCTAAATCTCACTTTAGTCATCTCATTGATTACTGTGTTCCAGGTTTTTAATTTCTTAGAGTTAAATTTTTATAAGTAACACCCAGTGAGAAATGGGAAATTTTCCTCCCAGAGACCACCCCGAATTTAAATCTTTCTGATTTGTTCATTCAATGTGTTTTTCCTTTTCAAGACAGCAGTTTTCCTATCAGGTCAAGTCGACTTGTCATGCAAGAGATTTAAATCTGGGCTAACATAAAACCTCAGAAATCCATTCCAGCCCCTACCTTTTTGCTTCCTTTGAACTCTTTGACTCTATAAGTTCTTTGCTACTGAGGTTTGTGTTACTTTTTTTTTTTTCCCTGACACAGTACAGCCTTATTCTTTTTCTTGGCTATAGAGGTTCATAATGGTGTTCATTTTGTTGCAGTGGTGTTTGTTGACTTTCCCTAAGATGAAAGCTGAGATATCTTTCATCCTAGAAAAGTGAAGATTTTTCTTTTGTGGGTACCAGACAAAGGTATATGAAGCAAATCCCCCACTGACCCAGGCACTCTGCCATTTTACTTTGTTTTGGGGATTCCACCCCCCCCCTTCATGAAAAAATAATCTTTGGTTTTTTGTTTTGATGAGTTTCCCAGGCCGCTTTGCCTTTCTGTCACTGCAGGACATCTAGACCTCCTGCTTTTCCACCAAGAGTGTCAACAATTAACACAGAGCCCATGGACTGAACAGACACAGGCAGAACCTAGTTCACTGTCTGTGGGCCATCTGAGAGGAGCTGCTTCTATGTTTCTAATGAATTCATTTGAAATTAAATACAAGCAAATTCATATTTTTCAGAGTAGTCATTTGTTAGGTTCATTTTCTTCTGTTTTGATTCAGTTTTGGATTTCACTTTTCCATATTCTTTGCACTTCATTATTGTATTTGTCAATTTATCTATGTAAAAAATCACATAAGAAAAACTGTGTGTTCAAAACATTTCACTCCCATTTACCCATCCCCAGCTATCCATGTAAATAACTGTGGCCAATTAGTTTCTGGTTTATATTTCCCATAGTCCCCCCCAACATTTGATAAATGTATGTATGTGTTTAACATACAAGTATATATTATTTTCCACCTTTTATATAAAAAAACATACTGTACACATTATATAAACTATATAGTATACAAAATAATCTATATTTATATATACTAGCAAATTTCCAAATCAACCTTCAGTGATGGAAATGGGACGTTATAAAAGGTATTACAGATTAAAACCTATGGGAGAAGCATATTTAGAAAGACTAGATGAGGTTAGAGTTGATAGAAACAGGCAATATTAAAAAAAAAGTTACAAAAGCTAAAGCTTCACATCATGTTTCTCAGTGATTAAAAACCAACATCAGAACCAAATCTTGATGAAGTTTAGATATGCAGAATTTGACATAGGGGAAATTGAGCTTGTTAGAAGTGAGAGCTGCCAGAGGAAAAAAAAATCACAATGGCAGAAGCTATAATTGGAAAAATATGTTCTCAAGAAATCCAATAGAATAATGATAGCTTCAGAGAAATATTTAAGTCAGAAAGAATCAATTTCAATAGAAGTAATTATCAGTTACATTACAGATAAAAATGGGAAAAAATTGACTGTGCTATACAGAAAATTGATCAAAGAATCAAATTGGCTTAATGGAAAGCGCTAGAAAATACTTTGCTTTTTTTTTTTTTTGGACTAAACAATGAGGCACAAATTTCCCAAGGGGAATTTTATTGATGGTTCTGGTTTATTTTCTCCCGAAAGACCAAGTGCAACCAAGCGAGTGAATGTAACTTCAAGATTTTATTGTCTTAATAATAAAACAAGATGAAGCTTAGCATTGGATCATCTGGCCCTTTCTTTTCTAATTCCCAAGGCCTGAATCTCTTAATCGCCAGTGTTTCCCCTCCGTCTGTGCCAGGGTTGCAACTGTTCCACCTCAGCTCTGACTTCTTCGTCCTTTCAGCCTTTGTCTCTAAAATCGACGTAATCTGCCTGCCCCAGTCACTCTGCTTTCTCTCCTGACGCGTCTTTTACTGGTCAAGAGAGAACCTTTGCCCTCATCATACTGATACGTCCTGAGATTGATACTTGCGCTAAGACAAAATGTGGGTTTGCAGGAGAGTTACTGTCACAGAAAGCCAAAAAAATACTTCTTTGATGAAAATTGGTCATATGTATACAATTTTGCTTAAAATATTTTACGCAGGATCAAAATATCTCCTGAGTCATAAAGTAGTGTCACAGCTAATCACATTGAGTTGTCCTTGGCTCCTTCTACAAGTCCGGCCCTTGAGTTTTTCATCTCCCTTCTCTTCTCCTGTAGTCTTTAATGTGCCATTTGTGATCTGCTCGACTATGATCAACTAATCTTTTCTTTGAAGTATTTCTTTATCCTTCTTATTTCCCAGTGACTCAAATCCTCTTTTCTCTTCAGGCTCTTGACTTCATTAGAGAACTCAGACCCTCTTTCCACACTCTGTCCCATCTCCAGCATGAGTCACCTTCATCTTGATGTCATTTGCATTCTCTAGGTAATCACTAGCAAAGGAGGAGTGTTCAGACCTCCCAGGAGAGCCCTTCATGCCTGTTGTTGAAGCCCAGGTGACTTGCTTCCTCCCTCTGTCCTACTGAGCTCCGGTTCCCCTGCTGTGTGTTTATCACAGTTCCGGTGGCTCTTGGTTGGTGGCAAGCCCACAGCTCTGAGTGGAGAGTACCAACGATGACCCATCTTTCCAATTCTACTGCCACTTCCATGCTGTCATTGTGCCTTGCAGTACTGACTGTCCCTAGGCAGATGACTTGGTGAATGTTTCACTGTGTACCCCCATTCCAAACTCTATGTGCCTAACTTATTATTTTTGTTGTCGGTACTGGGGATTGATTGAGCCAGAGCCTCCTGTTACGCATGAGCTCTATCACTGACCTGTGCTTCCAACCCAGACTATGTTTTTAGCCTGCCTGGTACTTCCATTTCATTGCACTGTTAGCCTTTTGAAGAGCTGGCTACCTATTCTTAAGCTCTAGCCCCAGGTCTAATACCTTGCTTCCTGCTTTCAGAGCTTCTGAAGTCTATTAGCCAACTGCTTGGCCAGAGTTCTGGGCATTACCTACTCCGGACTACCCATCTGCAGGCTCCTCCTGCCTGTTGGCACACCTACCCTTTATCCCGTGTTGACCCTCCCAGGCGCAAGTCATTGACTAGACTCCTCATGACCCCACAATTTTCTGCAGATAGCATACAGTTTAAACTATGCATCTTTGTATTCCTCCACATTTATACTACCCTGCAGCATCCATTCAATTCACCAAGTAATTTCCTTGTCCAAGCCTCAAGTTAAACCCTCATTTTAAAATCCCATTTTACAAGACATTTAACTGATTTAAATACCTGCAATAATTGTGTATTATATCGCTCTCTTATTTTGCCTTTACTTAGTCTCTTTTGGTAGAGAGCTTTTTATTGTTTGGTTTACAATGATTTTAAGGATCCTTAGAATGACAAATAATTCATCTGTTATTTAATCTGTCCGAGAAACTCATACTATCACTGTTCCTAGAATTCACAGGACACATAAGAATAATTTACTGAGAACATGACTTGGGCCAGGACTCCTGGGGTCCAAACATAATTAAGATGCAGTATTGTCCTGAAAGTTTGCTTCGCAGTCAATTTGAGCTGGTTCCTGAAGAATGAGTAATGCTTTGCCACAGGAGCTGCAATATGCCTGGCAGGAGAACTAGGAAGATGAAAGGTACCAGGTATTACAGAGCATGGCCCATTCCACTGGGGGAAGCATGAGTAATTTGGGCGGCTCCATTAGAAGCTACACTAAGAGAGGAGGAGCAGGAAATGTAGCTGGAGGGACAGGTTGAAGATTACTGGTGAGCTATCTTACTTGCTATGCTGTGATTCTGTTGGTGAAGGGGACTGCTGCCTGATAGCTGAGTAACTCTTCCACTGCTTGATGGGATAATGCAGTCCTTCTTGCCGACCAAAAATATGTCCATAGCTTTGTAAGAAAACCACAAGGATTTTGCACTCTGGAAGCTACACAAGGCTGGAACGATTCTTCCATTTTAAGCATTAGCTCTACAAATATCTTTAGTCACATTTTACATATAAGTATCTTTTCTTATTTTGTTGACACCATGTAAGAATATATTTAAAATTACAATTTAGATCTCTCTAATATTCTGGTATTTATTTACTTGTGTTTGAATTTTATGATGAGTATAGAACTCTATTATGGTCAGAGTAACTGTGTGAGTGTGTGTGTGTGTGTGTGTGTGTGTGTGTATAAGCAAAAGAGAGACTGAGACATACATAGAGAGATAGCCAGAGAGGACATAGGGAAGTGGAGACATTAGAAGAGCTTCCTGATTTGGCAATGTACATTTTGTTTTTGTTGAGATTGTTTTGATCATATACGACATCTTTGACTTCCTGCTAATTTAAGGTCTCAAAATTTTCTGCATGAGATTAACAACTTCATCATATAGTTCTAGAAAAGGAGTAATTGCTCAATCAAGCATGAGATTAGTTTCAACACTTTTCCCTTTCACAAATATTTCTCAACAATTGTGTTCTAGAGAACACTATTTTGTTCACAAGAGTGCCCCTGAGAAGGTTGATTACCTCTCTTGTTTGTGTGTGTGAACCATAGAGAAATGTAGCAGGAAGTGTCACTTCTTTGTTCCATTTTTATTGGCCACTTACTATACATTAGGAATTTGGCTATGTATGAGGGATGGGGTTGTAAAGATAAAGGGTGGTTTGTCCTCCTGCCACCTTGATATTTATTAGTCATCTGTTCTCTGGTGTCCCAACTGGGGGCTGCTTCCCCTGGGGTCTTCCTTCTTCCTTGAAGGACACTGCTTGAACTACTGGAGACTGTTGCCTGGAACAAACCAAAGCAGAAATTGCAGGGATATTTACATCCCTGGGGAAGACTATGACCAATAACACAGAGGAACCTGCCCTGAAATTCCTACTGTGCCAGGCTTCCCCTTTCCTTGCTTGTCTGCACTATTTCCTTTCACATTTCCCTTGAGAAAACTGAGGGCCACTTACAATATGTGTCAGCTGGTTTCTTCAGAGAAAAGGAGCTAGGATGTATGTACACAGGTGAATAGATATGTGTATAGGTATATACAGTCACTCTTATTATTCATAATTCATTCATTATGTTGTTGCAAGTACTGACTTAGTGCTGAGCCATTTTCTCCATGACTAATAGGAAATATGATGGGAAATACAAGATTTGATTTCTGAAATCTCTGGTCATAATGTTTTCATCACTTGATCAATACATAACCTTGTTTTATGTGAGTTTAGGTTTAAAGAGACTATTTAATGTATAGTTTTGATTCATTCACATGGCACTCATGGGCAAAAGCACTATAACTCATGCCTGGATGGAGCTTACATAGCACATTTATCTTCTTTGCAATGTCACATCCTTCTTGTCCTGTACATCAGCTGCTTAAGGTGTTTCTCCCCTCTACGAGAAAACAGAATAAACATTTTGTTTCTTGGGCTTCCATCTCTAGTGCATCACTTTCCACCTCAAGGAATTTAGCTCAATGTTTTCTCACTTAGGTAGAAAATTAATTTACTTCTCTCCTTGGTTTATCTAGATGGGGGATCAGAAATAAAAGATCACTAATCTGAGATCACTACTGAAGAATAAACAAGATTGGAGTAGGTTAGGTAGAGTGGCTGTGATCTAAGGGAAGAATAAACATGAACCAAAGCATAGGAGGAAGGAAAATTGCTCTAGAATGACAGTCTACCAAAATCCAAGGCTGTGAGTGAGACGGAAGGGTGGGGGAGGCCTAGGCTGTAGAGATTCTTGAGGGAAACGATGAGTGATAAGGGGTACCAGTGGTTTAAGCATGGTTTGTCCCCTTAGAAGACTCAGGTTGCAGTTTAATCTTTGTGTGGCATCAGGAGGGTGGAAACTTAATCCTACTAAACATGCAAAGGGGGGGGCCCTGAGAAGTGATTATGATCAGATAAGGGCATCACATGAAATACCCATGACTGACTAGTGGTGGCTCTACCAGAATACAGAGAAATCAGAGAGCATAAGAATGCATGCTGCTGTACTTGGGATCCTGCCAGCAAGAAGGACATCATAGAAGTGTCTCCTGACTCCCAGAACCCTGAGCTAGAATAAACCTTTCTTTATTACTTACCCAGTCGCTGGATTTATGTTATTAGCAACAGAAAACAGACTGAGATGTGTTGTATTTTTATTTTCATTTCCACTCCCCTTACCACTTAGTCTCCTTACACGCCCTAAGGGGCTCCTTGTGTGTCCAGGCTGAGCTTCAGTTAGTCTTTGAATGTAGATTCTTGTTCTGAGGGTTGGGTGGAAGGTCTAGGAACACAAAGTATGAAGGAGGAAAGAGGAAATGTAATTGAAAAGAAAGATTTGGGGGCTAACCATCTAATAAATTACTGAGGATTATATGTTTACCCCTCTTTTCACTTACCCACTTAAATCAAATCAAAACCTCCATGAGCCAGTACCATGTGCAAATCCGGCTGCCAAGCAGATGGAAAGGGAAGGCATGTGAGCTTGTAGAGCCAGACTCTCCTTTGCTCCAAAGAGAGGTGAGTGCACCTCAATTCTACTCCCCTGCCTCTAGAACACAGAAATTGCAAAGCCCTGGCTGAAAATAGCTCTTTCTTTTGTTCTCCCTTTATAGAGCTAAGGGACCTTGGGAGGTATTTACAGGTGGTTCAAGTGCAAATAGCTGTTGAGTAGTTCTCATTTTCCAGAATAAAAATTAGAAAAAAAATAACCTCAAACAAGTTGCCTCCAGGTGCATCCCAAATGGCATGTTGATTGACTCGACTCAGAAAGAAATTAGAGATGTAAATGTGTTTGAGAAAATTATTACCCAAATCACAACATCCTCTTCAGACAGTTGTATGATTGAATACTGAAAAGAACATTAAAAATCTTCCAGCAAAATTCTTTGCCAAAGTATTAAATGATAAACGGGTATGAATTCCCTTCTTGCCCTTTGAAAAAAAAAGACCATCTTTGCTTCTGATATTAATTCAAGTTTGTTTTCATTATAATTCACACATATTTGTGGGTGGCCTTCTGTCAGAATGTCATGAGATTTTATATTTAGAATTACTAATACCTGAAGTGATGTAATGTAAATTGTTGACAGAGAAAACTGTCACTAGTGCCTTATAGCACATGGGGTACAGAGAGTAGATCCCAAAGTGAGTATGTTCAGCATGAAACAACATACAGGAACAAGACCTTTCATTTGTATATTGTTAGTTAACTTCTTTAAAAAATGCTCTACGTTCTTTCATTATTCTTTTATAAGACCTGAAAAATATCTAAACATTCACTTGGCAGAGATCTCTACCATAGTAATTGATTGATTCATTCACTCTAGTGGTAGGACTCAGTGTCAGACCCTAGGGATAATGGTGGTGAATGAAACAGACATGGAAACTGTTTATATTCCATATTTGAGAGAGAGTCAAGACAAACACATGTTCAGACTGTCTCTCCAGCTAAGTTTCACCTTTCTCCTCCTACCGTGAGGTCCACCCATGGTGGTGAACTTCAGCAGCATCATTTACCATTTTAAATTCCAGTTTTATTCAGTGGCGTTTCAGCAGTGTGGAGTCAAGGAAGAAGGTGGAAATTAAAAGAGATTTGGAAGAATGTTTTCCGATGTTGATTTTTTATAGGTATCAAACAAATTAAATTTTACTTTGCTTACTCAAGGGTAGTCAGTAGATAATTGTGGAAAGATAATGCTATTATTTTACCATTATGTGACTAGTCCTTTCACCATGGTTTGTTCTTGTGGGTTTCCAAAGACCAAGGAGCAGGAATAAAAGTTCACATATAGGAATTTGTATTGATCATCAATGCATTCACTTGGTCAATGAGCCAAAATTATAAATTGCAAACCTTTCTAAATGACACCCTGTAACTAATAATTATGGTTTTCAGTACCAACCAAATGGAAAAAAATCCATTATCAGTTCATAGTTGGACTGAGTCTCTGTCTCTTTGTTCCTCCTTCTTCTTTCCCCTCCCCTCTCTCTCCCTCTTGTCTCTCTACCCCTTCCCCTTCCTCTCCCTCTCTGTCTCCCTCTCCCCCTCTTTCTTTCTTGCAATAGCTCGACTGACTTGGAAGAGTGATGATTTGGAGGAAACAGGGCCAGCATCCTAGCATCCATCCATGGGAACAGAGGAGTCTCTCTGGCCTTAATCCTTTACCTCATCTGTTGCAACTTTGTTCACATTCTTTCCAAAGGCATAGAAAAATAAATCAATGCATTCCCAGAACTGAGATATGGTCACTCAGTTCAGTGAACAGATTGTGATGAGAGAGAAACCCTAGAATCAAATTGAGCAACAACCCACTAAATGAAGAGCCTGCTACATATGGCTACATGCAAATGTAACATAGTGCCTTTGCCTCTGGTTTCACTGGCAGGGATACAACCTTCTAGTTACTAGAGGTGAGAGAAAGAGACTCTGCCTGAAGTAATTATGGATTTTTTCCACCTGATGAGTTCTGCAAATTATAAAATTACAGTTATTAATAATGGACACTGCTTAGAAAGGATTGCATTTTATCTATTTAATAAAATATCCAAATGTATGTTTCCCCCTTTGTGTTATAAGTTGTACACCTAGACCTGTATCCTCTCTTTTGGGAAATAAAAGAGATTATACAATTATTGAAAAAAATGAGTTGGAAGTAGAAGATCAGAATCTAGAATTGAATAATTGACTTTGGGCAAGTCATTGGATATTTCTGGAATCCAACTTGTCTTTTCCAAAAAAATGAGAGGGATTCTTAGGTGAGCTCTAAATTGCCTTTCAAGCTTAGCATTTCACCCACCTGAGTAACCAGCCAACATTAGTCAGGTGAGGTTATGCTGAACGCTCAGATCCGGCTTCCACCTGAAGCCATTTCCTTCTTCCACATTCTTAATGGGCCTCCTGGCTGACCTGAAAATTACTCAGAGGCCAAAGAGGAAGAGGACTTTATACATTAACTGCTTTACCTATTTTATATGTTTTCATGATATTTTATTAACAATTATTTTTATATGTTGAGATTATATGGGATGCTAGAGAGAATGTGGACATCATTAAAATAAATTCCACATAGATTTTGTTTTGCTTACTGTCTCCAAACATTTGTTACATTGAAAATCATTTCTATACCTGTGCTCCAAAGACAGAAATCAATGAAGAATTCTAAAATGATTTTTTTTAAATAAATGGGAGCTGATTCTTAAACATAGAAATAGACGTTCTGTGGCCTGCACTGGGCATAGACCACCTAACAAAGAATTTGCTCCTTATGACTTTTCCCTGGGCCCTATCTGCCACCAGATTTCCTCAAGCTGCTCATCTGTGGCACATAACCACCTTGCCCTTTTAGCTCAATTCAGACTTCCAGGAGAATTAGCTAATCCATCCATTTTAAATAAATCCTTTGTAGAGCTACAAATTCTTTAAATTTTGTTTTTAATTTACCCCCTTAGTGGTGCGCATTTATGTAAGTTTTGGCAAATACATAGTCATCTAAGCAGTCACATAATCAGTAACATCTCTTTCTCTCTGTGTCTCTGTCTCTCTTTCTCTCTTTTGGTACCAGGGATTGAACTCAGGACCTTGTGCTTGCCAGACAGGCACTTTGCTGCTGAGGTAAACCCCCAGCCCATAATTGGATGACAGAATGATGCTCCCACATTAAAACCTTCCCAGAGCTGCCCCTTTGCAGTCAAGCTCTCTCTCTCCCCAGTCCTAACACTATCAATGACTAATTTTGTTTGCTGATTCTACAGTTTCATATTTTCCAGATCATATAACTAGAGTGATATAGCATGAATTTTTGAGTCTCATTTCTTTCCCTTTATGTATTAGAGGCTCATTTATATTGGTGCATGTGTCATCAATTCATTCCTTCTTATTGCTGAGTAATATTCTACTATATGGTTGTACCATAGAATTTAACTAACTACTGAAGGGCGTTTGGATTGCTTTCAGTTTTGAGCAATTTTTAATAATGCTGTTATAAGCAATCATGTACAGGTGTTTGAATGGTTATGTACTTGAATTTCTCTTAGAAGTGGAAATTTTTAGGAGTGGAATTGCTTGATCATATGGTAAATGTATGTTTAAATTTTTAAAAAGAAATTTCCAAACTGTTTTTACAAAGTGGCTGTACCATTTTGTGTGCTCACTACTGATATATGAAAGTTTCAGAAACTCCTCTGATAATATATAATATAAGCAGGTCATTTACTGTTTTTCTTTTAATTTATAAATTTTTTAAAATTTATAAAACCAAGAAAAATAAAATAAAGCCAATCAAAGCAAACCAGTGTAAGTGACACAGGACTTCAAAACAATACAAATTCAACAATGGTTACCATAATGCCTCTTATTGTCATCAAAATAGCTGCAGATATCTTCCTACATAGTAAAAATTAAACAAAACAGAATGGAACCAATAAAAACAAAGCAATGAACACAATACAGGACTTCAGAACAAGATAATAGCAAATCCAAAATGGCTACCATAATACATCTTGTTATCTTCAAAATAACTTCCCATGCCATTGGATATAATACAATCAAACTAGACAAAACAGAATAAAAACTAACCCCACAAAACAATGAAAATGATACAGGACTTCAAAACAAAATGATAGGGAATTAACAATGGATATCACCTTCAGAACGAGATTCCCCCATAAATACCAAACTGTGTACCACTGTCCTCTGAAAAGATGATCAGACCACCAGTCCTAGAGCTGAAAAGTCAGTGAAACAGCAAATACCACAAGGATCACCGCATTTCACCTCAGTACACAGCCTGTGCTTCTCTGCATGAGCCGTTCATTTATGGGGGAGGAGTGGGGTGAGTTGGCTCTTCTTGTTTCCCAGCCCATGTGCCAGAAGGGGCTGGGGTCTGGTTGTCTCCCTGGAAGCCTGGGCATGGCACTGATTCACAGGGAGGGCTTGCTTGTTGGTGACTTCTTATTCCCTTCCTCCATGGTCCATGAATGTGTTTTTCCATACTAATAGATACATAGTGATATGTATCCTTTTTTAAACAGCGAGAACCTTTTCATTTTATGAAATAAAATACTTAACATTGCACTCTAATCTATTTGCATTTGTATGAAACTACCAATATTTAGAGCAATTCCAAGGGCCCACAGCCCATGAGTAGTCATTCACATCTCAGAGATGCATCTCAGAAAAACAGACAGGGCCCTACCACAATAGACATCTGTAACTATACAGAGGAAATGTATAGTTTTAAAGTAACTCTCTTGTCCCTGTAACCTACTACCAAGAAAGCCCTCCAAACATAATGAAAAACCTTAGACTTTTCCACTATGCAACTGGTGAATACTTAAAATAATTAGAAAGAACTACTTGCACAAGAAGGTTAAGTAATAGGCCTGCCAATACCTTTAGCTCTGTTTTTGAGAATTAGACCTGAATGCTCTTTTAGAATTGTCTTCTTCCTGCGAATTCCTGACTGCATGGAACTTCTGGTCTTTGAAATGGGTTGGACATCAAATGCACAGTGTTCCAGCCGTACATTAGAAGAGCTGATGTTTTCACTGTGACTTGTGTCCTCAAAGCTTCTCAAAGTCCCTCTGACTTCCTTAATTATTAGACCACTCTGGCACTCAGGATTGGCTCTGCTTTGAAGCTGTTTATAGTTTGACATAGCTGTGTAACGTCTTAAGTGGGCATTAATTTTTCAAGTCAGTGAGAAAGGAAAAACTACTTATAATGAAAGTTCCTCCTGCAATTCCTACAGGAGGACGCTAAGTTGGAGGCCACCATGGCATCTTGCGGCTGAACCATTTCTGCCAGGTCTCCTCCATCCTTTAAAACAAGTAACTTTTTCTCCAGTTGATCAGCAGATGAATAAACTGGCTTGTGCTGAGGGGACATGTGTCATCTTTGGCAGCTGAGCACCAGAATTTGGTTTAGGGCATCTGATTCTCGTCCTAGGAATGGCTTGGAGGAACAAAGATAATCTGAGAACAGAGTCAGTCTCCCATGCTTGCTCATACTGGCATCTGTTCAGCATATCAAGAAGGGTAGTAGGTGGCATTTTTGACAAACTATCCTAATAGTTAAGTTTCTGTCTTTCATGCTACACTTTTCCTACCTTTCCAAGGTAGACAGTTGGATTTCTACAAGTAAATGGTTGTATGTTACTTTTGTATAGTGGTATAGAGCAGTAGTTGGTTACTGAGTCCTTTTCTATTTCTTCACAATGAGATGGAGAAATTGGATGGATTTTATGTGCTTCTTAACATCTAGTGGAAAACTTGGCCAGCACTGAGCCTGCCCCAGGCAGTGCTCCCTGGAAGTAGCACCACTGACTAGCCTGCCCACAGAGCAGCCAAACTCCACACTGTTCTTGCACAAGCGAGAGACATTCTCTTTGCCGCTTCTAGCCTGCAGCCAGAGAGTACCCCTCTGGAGGTCTGTAAATGCTCAGGTCCATTAGAGGGCTGTGCTCATTAAAATCTGGCTGTAGAGCAATGGTGGTAATAGAATATGATGTGTTATTACTTCCATTTTCATTTTCTGAAATGACTGCAGCATTACTCATTGGAGATGCATTAGATGTTGTGGACTTGTTTTTATACAATCAAGTTTGCAGAAGTAAAAATACCAACAAAAAATCCCCCCAATTTGGCAACACAAATTTCCAAGTCTGGTTGATAACATAAAATAATGGCTGGTTGAGTATAATTGGAAAAACAGCATCTAAAAATAGGCAGAGACTCATAACTGCATCTCATAAGCAAGCTTATGCAAAAATATAGATAAGAATTGAAAAACTGGGGGCCGGGGATTTAGCTCAGTGGCATAAGCGCCTGCATGGCAAGCGCAAGGTCGTGAGTTTGATCCCTGGTACCGCAAAAAAAAAAAAAAACAAAAAACTGCCAGCACCAAACTTTACATAGTAGGCACCATCCAATATTAATTGCCCTTATTTAAAAAAAATTTTTAACGTTATATTTAAGAGATGGGTTTATTAAATTCCTAATCATAGCAAAAAGAAGAAAAAGTGCTTATGTAAAGAGTTAATTCTTAAATTTCCCCATTTTCTGGTTTATCTTGGGAAGATGATATATCATGACAAAAGAATTAAGTATCAGACAAATCTACATTCCAATACCAGCTAGTCATTTGACTCTAGGCAAACTATTTGATTTTCTGAGCATCAGTTCCTGATTCTCAGAATAAAGTTATAGTCTGAATATCCAGTGCAGTAGCTGGTGACCATGACTTGTGGGATCATTGGAACATTTTAGAATGAGGCCATTGAACACTCATTTTATTGGATTTCTTTTGTCTGACTCCAAGCAACCTTCTAATTAAGTAGTTTTCCAGGCAGGTCTCTCTCCAAAAGGAGATTTTGTGGTGACCACATGGGTTTCAGGACTTTACTAGCTGTTTCTCTGTGAAAACCAATGATCCTTATTTACTTAACCATGTTGCTTTCCTATAGAAAAAGAACACACCCTTAATGCAGACCTGGGCACACTGTCTTGTCAGTGCAGTGGGGTCTCATCCTAAGTTCGGATATCTCATTTCGTAAGTATAATTAAAGTGAGTGTCACTGTTTCCCCCAAAGGTGGACCCGGTTTTTATGTGCAAATGAAATTAAGTTTTGGAGGCTGCAAGGTGCAAAAAAGCAGTTGAAAGTTATAAATTCAGTAAGGTGAGGAATGCCACCTGGGGAGGCCTGCAGACTGAGTAAGCTCTTTTTAGACTGCTCCACTTCTGCATACTCATTAAATTTTTCAGGCAATCATTATTAAGTGATTGGCTGGACGTAATTTAAAAATAAAAAGTACTAGTTAACTTACAATGAAAACTCCCAGTTCCTGCTGTTTGGAAGCATCCATGTTCAAGTCTTTAGGCTGTTTCTCCTGATATTCTTATTTTTAATTGCATGCTTTCTGATGCTAATCTGTAACATTTTAAGTATTTTCTACTTATTTCATACTACAGAAGAAGACTCTGCTAGTCCATGAATACCAAGCAATACACTGCTAACACACACACACACACACACACACACACACACACACACACACACAATCCTATCCTCTGAGTATTATCTTATATCTTCTCCTAAACAGCTTTTGGCTTTTCTAGAATTTATATTGATGAAAGGATTAGTCATTCCATTGCCATTCATATTGAAAGTAGTTAACGCATTCAAACTTCCAAAAATCATATGCCCGAAATATTCTGCTGCATAGGCTTCTGAGGCTCCCTAAAAATGTTTATGATCCCATTTCGAAACTTAGCTTAGCACTGACAAGTCCCCATTCTGAGGCTGCTTTCCTCACTCTGAGGTCCTGCTGACTACAAAGCAAGTCTTAGGTTGTATGCAGTGTAAGAAGACCCAGCTCTGCTGTGCTGAGGAGCTGGCATCCATCACCCCTGGCCTCTGGCTACGGAGCACACACATCCCACCAATCTGCAGTGCTGTGCTTCTCTATGACAGAAGCTTGTTGCTGAATTCTGAGTCTGAAGCTCTAAGTTGTCTCAGTTGTTACTGCTGCTATTTTTTTTTTTACAGTCTCATCTAATTTAAAACAGACAACGATTTCATCATTTACATATTCATTTTTGCAAATAGGCCTCCTGAAGCCTTTCTTGTACTTTGATGGCTCTGGCTGCGTTGTGGCTGGAGGCAAAGCAGCTGACCCAGGAGGGTGCTCTTCAGCTCCCTGCCCCCTGGTGCTTTCTGTCACTTGTGCTGTGCACTTTTCTCTTTCCTGGTTTTCTCCTTTTGTTTTAGGAAGCACATCCTTTAGTAGTCTCCTGGAAAAGGGCTTGTGGTCGGTACTTTCATTTTTTGTTTTTCTATCTAAAGTTATCTTTATTCTGTTTTCACATTTACTATTTTGATGGGCTCATATTCCAGAATAGAAGTGAATTGTTTGTCATGTTTCAAATATGCTTTTCCATTGCTTCCTGTGTTCAGTGTTACTTGGTATAGCTTTTTCCCTCCATCAATACAGCCATTGAGTGATCATTTTATATTGCATATTTATGCTCTATAAAAACTGGACATTAAAAATATTCTGATGACTTTTAAGGTCTTTCCTCAGTTCTTATTATTCATGAATTTTTATATGATGTAGCTTCATGTGGACTTAGCAGTGGGCCCCCTTAAACCAAGAAATATATGCTTTTGGTTCTGAAAAATAGTCTTGTTTTACTTTCTGATAATCTTTTACTTTTTTCCCTCTGCTCTTTATTATGGAAACTATTATATTTTAGATTCTGGATGACTTTCTGAATTGGTTAGATAAATAAAATCTCCCTTAATATCACTATTTCTATTTTATTTTGAGTTTCTATTCTATTTTTCAATGCTTCTATTGAACTATTTCTGCATTATTTTGTTACTTTCTAAAAATCTTTTTTCTGTTGCTTAAAAAAAGATGGTGTAGAATTATTTTCTCCTTTTATAAATATTTTGCATCCTTTTAGTCGGTTGTACTATATGCTCTTACGTTCTGCATGAAATCAATTGAAATGTCTAGCATTTATTTTTGTATCCTCCCTTATCTTTTTCTCAGTACTCCTGTTTTCTGCTTGTTCAGGCTCTGTCTTCTATGTTAAAGCTTCTGTCAGTTGCCTGGTGGTCTCTGGTTACTTATTTTGGGGAAAAAAATTATTGGGAGCTGTGTTTTGAGGCAGAGTTTGCCAATTTGTGGGTCTTGCTTCAGAGCAATTAGTTGAGGTCTCTCTTTCACTAGGATCTCCCCAGATAATCTCCTTGGGTGGACCAGTTTCTCCAGAAAGGAGCTCCCCAGTGGTATAAAGTAGACTGGAAGTATTTTAGGTGCCCTGTAGGGGCAAGATGAAGGTAAAGGGAGTGAGGGGCAGAGCTGCAGGCTTGATTAGTCCTCCAAAGTTGGGACTCTCTGGAAAATGTGCCTAGTCTTTGTAGTATCTCTTGTGTCTTGTGTGCTGTCTGTCCTATGAGGATGTTGGCCGTTTGGCTGGGTCACACTGTTGCTGTCAGAGTTGAAAGTGTCCTTATTCAATATTATGTGTGCATTCCTTTTGAAGCTGTGACAAGGAGGAACTGCCTTCAGGAACAGAGGCCTGCTCTTCTATTACAATGGACACAGAGTTGAGTTTCCAGTAACAAGAAAGAAGGTAAAGTATTTAACATATTTGCAAATTGCTTAAAATAGTTCTGGGCATGGTAAGAATTCTTAGATATATAATTATCCATGATTTCACATTGTAAACTGAAGAAACTTACCTCTTTGTGCCTGCCCTTTGCTAAGGGTATCCTACCTTTGAATAAGATCCTATACTCAAGTAGCTTATATACTAGAAGAGATGTGAAAAATTGTTAAATTGCATAATTAGGAAAAACGCAGGAGGAAATAGAGAATGAAAAAATGAAATCCATGTTATAAAAGAAATAACAGAGACTCAAGCTTGTTCAAGGGCAGTGTTATGGATTAGAAACTGTGGTCAACTTATCACCAGCTGGATTACATCAGCATGGTGCTGAGCGTAGATGTTTCACCTGAGGAAAATTACCAGCATAAATAGAGAACATGGAGAAAGAGAAGCCATGGCGTTGGTGTGTTGAGGTATTGTGGGTTCTCCTACATATTGCTGTTTGAACCATTAGGTTCTCCTGGAGAAGCTCTGGTCCTCACATCGAGCATTGCTTCCTGGTTCTGGAGAGGAAGACGTGTGCCACTTGGTCTCCAGGATGAACTCGTCACACTGGCTTCCTGGCATGTACTTGACTGTGCTTGTTGGAGGAGGAGCTCAGGGCCTCCATGTCCCTGAGGATGGCTGTGGTGCTTTTCAGGACAGCCCTGATCTTTGTTGTGAGTGTGACTTCTCGGCTCCAGTGTAGAACCCTCAACCTACCAGCACAGCTCCTTAAACCTGCTGGCATAGACTTCCTACTTTCCACTGCTGACCTTTGGGCCTTCCCAGAACGGATCCATAAAAGGAACTGGCTTGAGTCCTTCTTGTGGGCTCTAGACCTCCAGTTGGACTCATGGGAGGCATTGTTATGAGCTCTGGGTCTTCATCGGAACTCATGTGGGACGTTGCTGTGGGATTCAGGCCCTTGGCTAAATATTCTATGTCTTTAGCGTTGTGTATAGATTTCCTACATTTCTTTGTGTTAACCCTGGGTGACCATCATAAAAATTTTATAAATTCCATGTCCTGATTCTAATTGTTCTCTGCACGACCCCTGACTACAACAGGCAGGAAGAATATTTTCTGTACTCAAAGAGAATTCCAGCCTCCTTTTTTACATGTCTGGGACTTTGACTGTCACATTTCTACCTTTGTTCATGTTCTGCTTCAGAAAGCTGCTTTGTCACCTTGAAAGTCATGAGACCCAAGCATTTCCCTTGAGAGACAGTCTCATGCTAATGTTTGCTTCTTCTTAATAACTTTATGTTTTTAAAGGTATGGTAATATATAAAGGCAAGTTTTATTTTTCATAAAGACAGGAAGAACATACCACCCTGTAGACCTTTGATAAAAATTTTGACTGCTTTCTCTTGTCCTTAAAGGAACAAGGTTCCCACAGGACTTTAGACTTTAGCTCTGGGAAGCAAAAGTGATTCATATTCTCCCCAAAAGAGGATTGAAGAAGGGAGAGGTAGTTGCTACCTCACAATATGAAGTGATGGAAACCAGGTTAAACCTCCTAGCAGGTTGGACTTTTCTCAGGTGGTGCGGCTTGGAACTCACTAATGCATTGTGACTCTGGCCACTGATCATCGCTGTATTTCTATTCCTTGCTAAGATCAGGGAGGCTGGTATTCTCAAAGAAGATGCCAAGCTTGAAAAGAAGTTGATTTTCTTAAAACAGTTTATTGAAAGAAAGACCTTGAGAGCTATCATTACCAATATATTCCTTTGTTCATCTTTCCTTTGAACAGAGGTGATTCAAAAGGGGAGCTTTGTGGTGTCCAGACATACTTGGCTATCTTCACCTGGTATGCGAATAATGAATTTAGCAAATAATAGTCACTCAACAAAAATGTAATTAGTGCTTCCTATGTTTTAGACACTAAGCTCTGGAGGCAACATGATTTGAGTATGTCAAGAATTCTAATGTTTACAGCCCAGTGAAGGGGACAGATGTCAATGGAATAATTGCACATAAAAACCTGGTGTTGAAGCTGCAGTGAACACTGTCAAGACCAAGAACAACACCAGGTGAATTAGGTTAGACATGTTCAAGGAAAAAATCTCAACTCCAAAAGGAGGAACAGGCATAGAATTTGGGGAAGATGGGAGGCAGGAATGTGAAAGTCTCTGACCCTGGATTAGGAGGGGTATGTGGAGGTGCAGAAAGAAACAAGTTGGGTAATTCCTACAAGAGAATGGGGTGAAGGTAGGTGTCAGGCAGTAAGATGCTGTGTGGACCACTGAGCAGTTCTGTGTTTGTCCTCCGTACTGAGATGAACCATTCAAGGGCTCAAAAGGGTCTTATCCTAATGCTTTTAGAAGATCATTTTGGCTGTGATCTAGAGAATTATTTAGAGGAGTAAGAGTGGATGAGGGTGGATCCTGTACCATGGATCAAAGCTTATTGAGAGTAGTTATGAGAAAAGCATTTAAATTATAAGAGAATAAAACTGTCTTAAAGTAAGGTCAAGAAATTCTAATATTTTTCTTTCAGGATCAGTAGATGCAGAAAATTTCAGAACAAATGACTTTGAAAAATCTCCCAGGAAAGAATAATCCATCACATGTCTTGGGAACAGATACTGATGTTTGACTTTATTATAGGGATCCCCATTCACTGTTTTAAAATGTCACATCTCTTGTTGGATAACCTTCACAATGACATTGAGAAGGAATTTGGCATTATAATTTCAACTTTATAGATGTAGATGTAAGAATTTAGGTGCAAAGAGACCTAGTGAGTTGGCCTAGGCATGGAAAATTTGGGCAGTCACGGTCAGGGTTGATGTTCTTTGCAAAAGATTTTAGTTCTCTGAGTTGTCCAGATGCTTTTACATTTACTGGAAATATCTTGGATTACTTAGAATTGGATTGAAATCAAAGAAAATATTTCAGACCTGTCGGTTATCCCTCTAAGGCTAGTCTAATCATGAAGCTATAAACTTGACCTCAATTTTTACATTTTATGTACCTATTTTGTGCACTTTCCACTTACTTTCACTAATTCCTCTGTTATTTATTAACCTTTTTTGTTTGCTTGTTTGTTTTTGTCTTTTTGAGACAGAGTCTCACTATGTAGTTCAGGCTGGCCTTGAATTCATTTTGTAGCCCAGGCTGACCTCAAACTCAAAGCAGTCCTCCTGCCTCAGCCTCCTGGAAGCTGAGATTATAGTCATGCCTGATTTATTTATTAACTCTTAAAGGCAAATGTAAACATGATTGGTTTGTGAACCAGTACGAACAAAGGTCTCAGTTCTACCCCACATCAATTCAGCAAAAACTACATGTCTAACATATTACATGGGGTGCAGTTTTCAGAGGTAACACATCTTGATCCCATAAAAAAATGATGTAAATGAACTTTGGTCTCCTGATGGAAACTGTCCCCATTCTTTCTGTTAGGTGATTAAAAAAAAGAATGAAGTATATAGGCTCTTGTCAAAATTAAATTAATGGTTGACAATAATTTTCCTCCCCAAATATTGATTTTAATCAGCATCTCATGTTTGACATATATTTGTAACACTGACTTCTCATTTTCTAGAGTTTCCAAGAAACTTCAAAGATATATTATGCTCAAATCCTGGAGATTTATCAATGAGAAAATTGACATTTTTTCTCTTCTTCTAGTGCAGTAATAATTTTTGGCCTAGAATCAGAAATCAGGATCTTTTATTATTTCTTTTTAAATTGCATTAAAGGAAGAAATTTGAATAGTTAATTATTCACAACAGAAAGATATTACTGGAGAAAAAAATGTTTCATATCGTGACAAGATGTTATAAGAGATCCTGAAATTTATCTTTGCAATGCTGACAAAGCATAAATATTTATACCTTGGTTGCTCAACTTGTAATTGTCTGGATAAGTTCAAGAAAGTTATTTATTTATTTTTACTAAAACACCCAAGGAACAGAGAGAATATTTAAGCTTTATTGGAATTATATATTTTTACCTGTTTCTCTATGTTCTGGCAGGATAGTGTACTTTCCCTGTAGAAATTTCTAACTTTAATATTATCCAAAGTATTTTGAACTCTTTTGATCTTGTAATCAACTAAATAAAAATCTGGAAGAGTGACTTAGTAGGTCAAATTGTGGATAAAAGTTTAAGAAGGGGCAGGATATTTTTGTAGTATCAAAGTGTCTCTCCTTATATAGGCATTTTTATCATGGAGAAACCTACAAACGTTATCTTAACAAAGGGACCAGAATTAAACATCTTGGAGCCAGCTGCAGGCACACCAGGGAGAGAACAAGTCTCTGGAGAACCAGCCATGATGGAACTTGGGGTCCAACCAAGAAAGCAAGGAGTCAGCCTTCCTGGTAAGTGGCGTTAGCCAGCAAGGGGTGAGCCAGGGAAAGAATAAGTTAGTGTCTTCTGTGTGAGTGAGGCTGAGAATCAAACATATACTCCCTCCCACCTCCCCATTGACAACTGGATGGTTTTGAGGTCATTTGGAGTTGATAGCATTGTTTGGTTGATTATGCTGACCTGGGGCCAGTGGTCTGAGTACCTCTTGGGAGGATGACCATATGCAATATAGCAAATATGGGGGATTTCCTTCCGTCATGTTTTTTCAAAAATATTGTTCAGGCCAATATTGTTTTCACTGTTTTGATTTGTCCTGATTAATTGTTTTGCTTTATTTAGTATTCTGTTTTGACTGGCTTTATAGTCTTCCATTTTTGGTTTGATTTTGCTATACCTGATGGAATGGATAACTATTGTGAAGACAAGAAGATACACTATGGTACCAATTATTGTTATCTTGGTATCCTTCTCTGAAGTTCTATACCAATTTCACTGCATTGTCTTGATTGTCTATATTGATTTGTTGTATTTTACTATCTTTAAAAGGAAAAAAAGAAACATCTTGAAATAATGATATAATGATGATGTTAACAATGTGCCCTAAAGAATAACTTCATGTTCTTTGGTCCCATATATTTGCAATGGAATAAAAGCCTGATAATATAAACTGCATATTGTTTGCTGGCCGGGGCATAGTCTTTACTTGACATAGTCATTTATTATGTTGTGACTACTTAATAAGTGTTCAGTAATAAGCAATTACTAATTCATTTGATAAGCATTTGTTGAACATCTGTAAACAAGTCTAGATAGACTATTCACACACATATTATTTAAGAAAGAACCCTGTGAAGAACTCTTGGAAGATGGTATTACATGATTGGGATTACACCAAGTTACAGACTTTTGATATAAGCATCTCCTGGGATTTTCCTTGTTCAGACGCCGTTAGCCCTGGCATAACTAAAACAAAAATTAGGTAAATTTAATTTAAATTAACTCAAAGTATAAAATAAATATCCATATAAATAAGTATATGAACATATGAATATGGATATAAATGAATAAATGTACAAATGGTGGGCAAGGGTTATCAATTCCTTACAGCAGAATTCTAATTAGCAATTATAGAAGGAAGATGACAAATGTAAATGCACAATGTACTATAGACAAAAAAGCAGAGAAACTAGAGAAAAGAAAATCTTTCCAACAAACAGTGTTGGAATAACTGGACATCTCATGAAAAAAATGAAGCTAGTCACAGAATTTACACCTCTCCCATGAAACTACACAGAGAATTTACAAATTTAACAGAAATGAACTGAAAATAGATAACAGATTTAACAGTAAAAAGGCAAACTTGGTAATGTCTTATAAGATAACAGGAAAACCTAGATGATCTTGGGTTTGGAAAAGGATTTTCAGAGATGCCACCAAAAGTATTGTTGCAGGCAGCTGAGTTAGTTAGAAATATTATAGGCAGTGAGACAGGGCTGGGTCCTCAATGGAGCCAGTATACATACTTTGCAACTGTAGGGGAGACAGACACCTCCTGCTGCGGGCCAGGCCTCAAGACAAAGGATCAAACAAATGCATCCACATCCTAAGGACTGATGTTCTAATTAGTTCCCTATCACTCTGAGGAAGCCAGGAGCCACCATCCCTCCTCCCCTAGGGAAGAATCACTGCTCCTTAAGAATGCACTCTAGGTGACTCGCTTCCCCATTTGTCCCCAGTGTAGTCAATTTTACCTGAACTATTAATCTTATTGTCTAGCCATAAGCCCATCTGCCTTGTGAGTTCCCAGTTTTCCCCCACCTTGAACCCATGGTTTTACTCTATAAAAGTCCCTGGAAAAGAAAGAGTCCTTGGCAACCTGCTTGGGACTCCTTCTGTCTCTTTTCAGACAGAAGCTTTCTTTTTCTCAATAAGTATATTCTACTCTTAGCCTCCGTTGTTCCTAAAATTCATTCTTCAATTTTAGAGAACATGAACTCACAGACATAGTAGGTCAGGAATTTCATTCCCCTATACTATTTGGAGGGCTTCCACCAAGATCACTGGACGGAGGTGAGAGTTTGTTTTTGCTTCATAGACTCTGGACTGGGACTCATTTAGGTAACACATTTTTATGCTTCAAATTTTGCTTTGTCTTTGCCAGTTGTTTATAACTACTTGTGATAATTACTTGCTATTTGCCCATTGTTTTTAATTGCTTTGTTTCATATAGTTTTATTAAAATAATGTGAATCTAAATTAAAATGTGAAATTTATAAAGTTATGATATTTCTTTAATGTTATATTATTTTCTTGTACAAGTTAAATTTAAATTAGTTGCTAAAGCTACTTGTATTCCTTGCTTGACTGGATTTAGACAATAACACTAGAGAAAATATTAGAACTCCTCTGACAAGCTTTAATGTAAACTTCTGTAAAATGGTTCTCTTAAATGGAAATCTAGCTCAGACTTAAAAATATACATGCTTACAATTAAAAAAAAAAGAAAGGGTCTCCTTCCACCATTTAAGCAGCACTAGGCTGGTGGCCAGTCTTCAAGAGTTGAAGGACAGGTTTCACTGAGACAGACTGGCTCTGATCCACTTCTGTACTCTAGAAGAAATATCAAGCCTGTTCTGCTTCAGTTTCCTTCCTTTGACTACTCATTTCCCACTTTGCACTTTCCTTATAGAGGCATGTAAAGTCAGAAAGAACTCTAGACTATTCAAACCTTTTTCTTCTTAGTTAAGCCCATAGAAAATGAGCGTTTGCTAATGCTGAAGACAGGGAAGTCATCCTAGATGAAGGACACATACCTGACTCTGGGTCAGATGAGACATTGATCGGAATTGTGCCCATCCAGGAGAACACATATATGAGCCATGTCCTGACACTGTTCTGGGCAAATCTCCTTTGGAGATGAAATCTGAGACACAATGGGGAGAACTGGCTTTCATGTGACAAAGAAAGAAGCTGTCCCCCAAAGCGGCACACATATGGAACCTAAACACATTTAAAATAAGGAGGCTCTCCAGTCTCTCAGGTTGTGGACTTTAAAACCTTTATTGTAAATTCATAGATCAGTAGGTAATAATCTTGCTCAGGCTTTTAACCATCCCTTATAGAATTTTGACAAACAGTGGTTACTCTGCCAGCTAATTAATCACTCTTATAGCAGCTGCCACTCTCAAAACAGAGGACAGGTCTCCCTGGCATCTGTAAGGTAAATCCCCTTTGAAGCCAGTGACCAATGGAGTCAGTGGAAGGTTGACCAGACAGACAGCTGGATTCTTTTCTGGAGACTGATCTTTGGTTATCTGAGCCGATAGAAACTCATAACTGAGGGTTCCTGGCCAGGGCAACTCTCTGGTGGACACCCAAAAGTTCCTCGGTGGACATTTGCTCATGACCACCGAAAATCTCCACTTCTCTATAATCCTTATTTCTAAACTTTTCAGTGGATTTTCAAGTCACTTAGACTACCCCCTCCTTCAGAAATAAGACTGAGGTAGCTTTCAGTAGTTGTTTACATTTCATAGCCGGTAGTAGGAAAGGATTTACATTTGTGCTTACATATGTTAATTAAGAGTAAATAGCCTTTTCCTTTTCTGTGCCTTTACCAGCTGCTAAAATGTGATTGCTAGATGATTTACAAATTTAACCTGTGAGCTTCAAAGATATAGAAATTTAAATAAAGCATACCCTTATCCTGTTACTAGGAAAGGTTACCTAGGGAATTAAGTGGGAGATAAATGTCTGGAGACTCCTTTGCCCAGTGCACAGGGCAAAGCTCCTCCAGTCAATTGTTCTACCCATCTCTAGAGGAGAAAAGAGATGCATCCTGCTTTCAACTCACCTTTTAAGGTATGCTCTCTTCCAAAAAACAAAGTAGTAGTTTATTACTAAGTTATGCTTCCTTCTTTAAGCATTCTTTATGGAAACAAAGTTCATGAACTGTCTGAGAAGATAGGGTTTTGTGTCAGGCCAAGGGTGGACAGGCTGACTGAATCTATCTTCCATGCTCTCCAGATGGCATCCACCTGCTCTGGAGCAGTGTCAACCCAGGGACGCTTAGGGAATATTTAGCAAATAGGAATAAAAAGAGACACTTCTTTATAAAAAAGGGCGTAATATGATAGCTCAATATCATTCATAGCTTAGTGAAAGGTCCTGAGTTCAATTCTTAGGTACAAAAAGGTTTCATACTTATGCCTTGCTTTTATATTACAGACATGGGCAACACAATGCCAAAGCCCCTTACCCCTTTGGAATGCATTCTTAAGCACTGGAAGATGTTTGACCCTTCCATGTTGAAAAAGAGGCAATTGGTATTTCTCTGCAGGAGTGTGTGGCCTACCTACCCCCAGGGCCAACGTGGAATACAGAGGGAAGTATTAATTGTGATGTTCTTTTATAACGAAACTCATATTGTAAGAAAGAGGAAAAATGGTTAGAATTGCAGTATGTTAAAATTTTCTTTGCATTAAAAGATAATTCCTATCTATGCTCCAGATATAATTATAATCCTTATGAGACCACTCCCATTCATAGGTCTCTTTCTCTCAGTGACTTAAAGCAAATTAAGCTAGACCTAGGAAATTTGTCAGATGACCCTGATAAGTACATGGATGTCTTTAGAGGATTTACTCAGACCTATGAGCTAGGCTGGAAAGATATAATCTTTCCTCTGAGAATCTGTATGTAAAGGAATACAAAAGAAGGCATCTTTTAAATCTAACAGTGAAAACCAACTGGCATCTTCTGGGATCTGAGAAAGCAAAGAGTAACAATTTTTTGTTTCTCTTAAGTCAAGCATTAACTTCTAATGAGAGAGGGAGACAGCATTACAAGCTGCTATTGCCTTTGGAGATGAATATCATATTGTTACTTTTAGAAGGCCAGAAGACAGACAGCCAGGAGAACCACCAGTTCCCACTGGGGCATAAGCAGTTCCTACCCAAGACCCCAAGTGTCCTGCCAACAATACAGGAGATTGGAACAGAAGACATTTTCAAGTGTGTATTCTTGAAGGTCTAAGAAGGACAAAAACCAAACCTTCTAGTTATTTTAAATTGTCAGCTATTTCTCAGGAAAAAGGTGAAAACTCCTCTGACTTCTTAGATTGTTTATCAGAAGCAATAATAAAATGTGTGTCCATAGATCCTGATTCAATAGGACAGATTTTGCTTAAAGATATGTTTATTACTCAGTCAACTCCAGACATTTGAAAAAAGCTACAAAAGATAGCCTTTGCTCCAGATAGTTCACTTGATTGATACTTTAGTAAAAGTTGCCTCCTCAATATTTTATAACATTGATGAGGAGGAGACCAAGGAGAGAAAACAAAAAGACCAAGAACAAGCAGTTTTTTTGCTGCAACCTTAAGAAAAACAGACCCTAAGTCTGATTCTCGGGGCTCCAAGAAGAATTCAAAGGCAATGCAGATCTGCTATCACTGCCACAAGCCAGTCACCTTAAGAGGGACTGCACTCAAAAGCCTCCTGGGCCATGCAAAGGTGACCACTGGAGGTCAGACTGCCCTCTGAGGCCAAGGCCCCAGGGTTCAGACCCATCCTATCAGTTGGTCCAGCAGGACTAAAGACCCCAGGACACTCGCTGCCCTCTCCCTCTAGCCAGACTGTCATCTCCACAGAAGAGCCCAGGGTAATCATGACTATAGAGGGAAAAGAAACCAGCCTATTGCTGGATACTGGCGCCAGCCTCTCAGTCCATCTTGTCAATCCTGGCCTTCCTTCTAGTTACCATGCCTCAGTGAAAGGAGTCACTGGCAAGGAGGTAATTTGTTATTTTTCACAACCCTTAGGCTTGGGATGGTTTACTTTTTACACATTCATTTTTTATTATGCCTGAAAGTCCAGTTCCTCTCTTAGGAAGAGCTATTTTACCATGTTTAAATACTGTGATATGCATGCACCCAGCTCAGGTACGCTGCCTTCCCCTGCAGAGACAGAAATCCTGAAGTATGGGCAACTAAAGGTAGAATAGGTAGGACAATAAGAGATGCTTCAGTACAGACACATCTCAGAGACTCTATCTTTCCTGATCAAGACAACATCCTTTAAGATCTGAAGTTAAGAGAAGATTAATATCTTAATTGATAATCTAAGGGCACAAGGTTTACTTGAGCTGTGCAATACTCCAATCTTGGGAATTCAGAAACCCAATGGGGTCCTTAGATTGATAAATGAGGCAGCAGAGCCCATTCACCCAGTGGAACCCAATCCATACACTCTGCTTTCTCAGATCTCAGAAGATGCCAGTTGGTTTTCAGTGTTAGATTTAAAAGATGCCTTCTTTTGTATTCCTTTGCATAGATTCTCAGTTTCTTTTTGCTTTTGAAACTCCACAGGACCAAGCATCTCAATTGACATGGACTGTTCTCCCCCAAGGATTCAGAGTTAGTCCACATCTTTTTAGACAAGTACTTTCCCTGTGACTTCACACGTTTTTCCAAGTCACAGTCTTGGAATATGTAGATAATATACTGTTATGTGCCCCCTCAGAAAAGCTCTGTAGCCGAGGCATTTGTGTTTTGCAAAATTTTCTAGCAGACAGAGGTTATAAGTTTCTAAATCTAAGGCACAACTTTGCAGTCTTGAGGTAAAATATTTAGGCCTCATTATATTCAAAGAGACCCAAAGACTAGGAAAAAAAGAATTAAATCCATTCTCTCCTTTCCACAGCTCCAAACTCATAAGACAGCTAAGGGAATTTCTAGGGGTTACAGGCTTTTGTCACCTTTGGATACCAGGATATGGAGAAATTGCGTGACCCCTCTATCAACTTATAAAAGAGATCCATATTTTATGCTGGGAACCTGATTCTTAAGCCACTTTCCAGAAGTTTAAACAAACACTTCTAAGTGCCCCCATCCAGAGCCTACCCACAGGGTACCATTTCAATTTATATGTAGATGAGAGGCGAGGCATGGCTTTGGGAGTGCTTACCCAAGATAGAGGACCTGCTCAACAGCCTATAGGGTATCTGAGCCCTGAATTAGACATTGTAGCTAAGGGATAGCCCGCTTGCCTCAGAGCTCTGGCAGCTGTGGCTCTCTTATTGCCAGAGGCAACCAAGCCGACTTTAGGCAAAGATCTCTTTGTGTATGCACCTCACAATGTGGCTGGACTCCTTTCATCTAAGGGAAGTCTATGGCTGTCTGACAACCAACTTCTTAAATACCAGGATCTACTTCTAGAAGGACCAGCCATTCAAATAGACCTGTTCTTCCTTAAATCCCACCACCTTCTTGCCAGAACAGGAGGGAGAAATTGAGAATGACAAACATGACTGTGAACAGGTAATTCTTCACACATATGCAGCTAGAAAAGACTTATTAGACACCCTGCTTACCCTGCTTACTGACCCTCTGCTGTGATGGCAGCCCCTTCATGGAAAATGAGGGAAAAAAGGCAGGATATGCATACTTTACACCATACTCTTGAAAGCGCCTCAGTTATACCTGGAACTAGTGCTTAGCTAGCAGAGCTCATAGCTCTGACCAGAACCTTATAACTCAGCAAGGGACAAAAGGTCAAGATTTATACTGATTTTAAGTATGCTTTCCTAGTATTACATGCTCACGCAACCATATGGAGAAAAAAAATTACCTAATAGCCAATAGATCTCCTGTAAAATATAAGGAGCTAGATGATCTTTTATTGCAGGCTGTCCTTCAAAATCAGATGGCATTAGATGTTCTAACAGCAGCACAGGAGGGCACTTGTGCAATTGTAAAAACTGAATGCTAGGGCTGGGGATTCAGCTCAGTGGCCTAAGCACCTGCCTCACAAATGCAAGGTCATGAGTTTGATCCTCGGTACCCAAAACAAAAAACAAACAAACAGATAAACAAACAAAAAAACCCTGAATGCTGTGTATACATTACTGATTCTTCTGCTAATATCTCAGTAGCTATTCAAGATATTAGATAACAAATGACATGTCAGATTCTAAAATTCCCTGGAGTTTATCCTTATAGGAATTAATTCTAGTTCCTTTTAGTGGAAGTCTTTGTTAGCTATACTCATGATTATCTTGTTGATTTTATTCTTTGGCCCATACATATTTAACTGTTTCTTTGGCTTTGTCTCCTTCAGACTTAAAGTGGTACGCATACCCAAGATGAAGTGACTGGTGTCTATCGAGGGCCTCAAACAGGATCTCTGCAGAAATATCTCTGACTGCTGTTCAACAACTATGATCCTCTTCAGCCAGAAGAAACTAGATCGGTTTTCTGCCCGTTACCCCCTCATGGCAGTTCAGATTACCTCTTCAGAGGGGGGATAGTTGCAGTGGGCTGAGTTAGTTAGAAATATTATATGCAGTGAGATAAGGCTGGGTCCTCAATGGAGCCAGTATAGATACCTTGCAACTGTCAGGGAGATAGACACCTCCTGCTGTGGGCCAGGCCTCAAGACAAAGGATCAAACAAAGGCATCCACATCCCAAGGACTGATATTCTAATTAGTTCCCTATCACTCTGAGGAAGCCAGGAGTCACCATCCCTCCTCCCCTAGGGAAGAATCACTGCTCCTTAAGAATCCACTCTAGGTGACTTGCTTCCCCATTTGTCCCTAATGTAGTCAATTTTACCTGAACTATTAATCTTATTGGCTAACTATAGTTCTGTCCCACCTTATGCCCATTTGCCTTGTGAGTTCCCAGTTTTCCCCCCACTTTGAACCCATGGTTTTACTCTATAAAAGTCCCTGGAAAAGACTTGGAATCCCTTCTGTCTCTTTTCAGGCAGAAGGTTTCTTTTTCTCAATAACTGTATTCTACTCTTAGCCTCCATTTTCCTAAAATTCATTCTTCAATTTTAGAGAACACGAACTCACAGGCATAGTAGGTCAGGAGTTTCATTCCCCTATACCATTTGGAGGGCTTACACCAATAGTAAGAAAACCAACTACTTGATTAAAAAATGTGTTGAAGACCTTAACAGACACCTCAACAAAAAAGATACTGATTGCAAATAAACATAAAGAGGTGTTCCATATGGCTTGGAATCAGAGAAATGTAAATTAAAACAACAATATTCTAAGACTACACACTTTTAAAATGTCTAAAATCCAGAACACTAGCATCAAATTCTGGAAAATATGTGGAGGAACCAGAGTACAGGTAACACACAGAGTGGGAAAAAATTACAGCCAGCTATCCCTCAAATAAAGGAGTTATATCTAAAACATATAACGAATTGAAAAAAATCAGAGTCCCCAAATACAAAGATCTAATCCAAAAATGGGCATCTGAGATAAATACACACTTCTCAGATGAAGAAATAAAAATAGAAAATAAGGTAATTATACTACTAATTTCTATTAGTTCATTTGAAAAGAAAGATTTATGGTTATGTTGATCAATTTTTCAATTGTCTGATAACCTGAGCTACTACTTTGAAGATAACAATATGCAATGTATTAACAATTGTAACTCTCCTATGATTTTGTTTTGAAATTTTTACTATTTTTCCTCTTTAAAAGAAAAAAATGGTACAGACATTGCAGAAGATAGTTTGGTAAATTCTTATGGAACTAAACGTATTCTTACCTTATTAATCAAAAATTGTATGCATTTGTATTTACTCAAAGACAAAACTAATGTCCACACAAAAGCTTAGTCACAGATGTTTCTAGATTTATTTCTAATTATGGGAAGTTGGGGCAACAACTAAGATGACTTTCTTGGATAATTAACTATGGTTCATGTAGACAATGAAATATTTTATTAGTCAGTACTATAAAAGTGAATTATCAAGTCATAAAACAACATGTAGGAAACTTAAATGCATATTACTAGATGAAAGACACCAACCTGGAAAGGTAGCATGGTGTGTAAATATTCTGGAAAAGGCAACACTATGCAGACTATAGAAAGATTAGTAGTTACCAGCCATTTCAGGGAGGGAAGGGTAAATAGACAGAATACAAAAATTTTAGAGAATTAACACTACTTTGTCTGATATTGTCATGGTGGATACATGTTATCACAGATTTGTTCAGATTCCTAGCATAACAAATGAACTTAGTGTAACTATTCACTGTAGATGATGTTGTGTCGGTGTAGACTCCTCAGCCAAACGTATCATGCTGGTGGGGTATGTTAATGAGCAGGATGTAATGTGTGGTAGGAGGAGGGAATGTATTGGCTATCTGTGTGCCTTCTGCTCAATTTTGTTCTTAAAAAGTTTTTAAACTTGAGCTGCTCCCATCTTAGAGATAAAAAAGAATAAATATCTGTACTGATGTAAATAAATAACTGAACGAATATACAATGGTGGTCAAGGGATGATAGATATTTCCATGCAAAAGAAGAGTGATTATAGCAGGGAGATAAGTACAGAGTCAGTACTGTAATACCACAGTAATAATTGCTACAGCCAAGCTCCGTAATGGAGGCTAAGATCACTAACACCTTGAGGAGAAACAGGGTACTTGTATCTCAAAGTATTTATTCCAACCTAGTAAGTTTATAGAAATTTGTTGGCTGCCTTAACCAATGGTTCCTAATAGATTGACACAATACAGCCACAGGGTATGGTGCCCTAAGAACTATACATCCGTTCTGTGCTATCCTTGCCAGAAAATAATGCAAAACTCATTTCAACCATGGAGTAAACTCGAGATAAGCCAAACAGAGGCATGAGCTACAGATAAGCTAATTTGGGTGGTAAGTTAGTACAATACAACAGTTCCAAAGTCAGGAAAGACCAGAAAGACAGGAAAGGCTTGAGGAAAGACCACGAAGTGTCAGGACTATGGAGACACGTTAGCTAACTGCAAGGTGGGATTTCAGATTGCATTCTGGAATAGAAAAAAGACTTGAGTGGGCAAATGAGGGAAATCTCAGAATCTGAAGTTCAGCTAACAGCAGCACTGTGCCAGTGTTGGGTCCTGGTTTTAAAGATTGCACCGTGAGTACCCAATGTCAGTGCAGCGGGGCGAAGGTTATGTGGGAATGTCCGGCAGCTTTCTTTGAGTGCTCTTCTATAAGTCTAAAATTATTTCAAGTGAAAAAAATAAGAGGAGGTTAAAATGGGATCTGATATTATAAAATGAGCACTATATTCATGATTGTGCCTGTATGGGGGTCGAGGTCTCCTCATGTACTGCCCTAGCCTCACCGCTTCTTATGTTTGTTCCTCAAGCACTGTGCGATCGACCTTGTCTATAAAATCAGCAGCATATTCTCTTAATTTCTACCTTTATCTCAGTGTTTATTGCGCGTGAACGTATTTCAGCATTTCCCTGAATTACAGTGACTCTTCAGCCTCAAGACCAGCAAGAGTGCCCACTTCTTCAGGGAGTTCCAGCTCAACAGGGGCTTCTTTTGCCAACAATCACTTGTTGGTAATAAGTTTTCCTGCATATGCTCTGTTAACAGCAAAGTGCAGGCAATACTGAGGCTTATTGCCGAAGTCGATTTATACAGCACACAATCCATCTGTGTTTTTTGCATGAATGTATTACATAAGGACATGCAAACGCAATCACAAATCTCTTAAGTACCTTGCAGGTTCCTTGAGGGAGAAAACAGTTAAGAGTGACCCAGTATCTCTCTTTCCCTGGCCACCAATTCTGTTGTATTGTGCCGTTCTGATTACTTTCTGAACATACATACAACAATTCAACAATAGCATTAACAGTTTAGGTCACATAGTACTCATACAATTAATATAATTTGGGGAATTTGTTATATAACTAATGAGTTGGTATAAATCAGGGAAAAGATGTTCTTCAACATGTTTTCTGAAAAAGATTTTGTTCCTAGGATTTATCTTGTCAATTCTCAATTACTTTCCAACTATGGAAAATACTTGGTAGTCTGTAGTTTTTACTTATCTTTTAGTTTTCTTAGGCTCCAAACTAAAGGAAAGGTTTTTAAAAGTCTTTGTAAAGTCTGTTATCCTCTAGTTTGATTAGGGAGGAAAATATGTTTTGTTTTATTTTTCTTAAAGTTTTATCTTATTGCTAGTTTTCACTGTTGCTTGATCAAGGCCAATTTATCATTGACATTTTTAGATATAATTTTGGAGGTTTTCCTCTGCTGAAACTTTGAAGAGGAAAAGTTGACATTTTTTTTTAATTCCTTCTCTTAGGATATAAAGATTTCCAAATTCAGCTTTTTTTCCTGAAATATTCAAGTTATAACTAAATGTAATTAAGCAACTAAAGGTTAAGTGTGGTTCTTAAAAGTTAACACATGAAGCAATTGTAAAAAGATTAGAATTATGATAATCTAATCTCAAGGATTATGATTTTATTGTTACTTATGAGGTGTCATATTTGTAGCAATTACAAAATGCTGCACTAGAAGTTACCCCAAAACTTTGCACTTTAGAACAACAATAAACATTCTTTTCACAGTTTCTGTGGATCGTGAATCCAAAGTTTCTTATTTTGACAGTTTTAGCCTGGGCTCTGCCTTGAGATTGCAGGCTATATGAGCTGAATTCTAGTTGGCTCACACAAATTACTAACAAGATGGTCCTGGTTTTTAGCTAGAGGTCTCTTTTCTTCTTTACCAGGACTTCACATACTGAGGGCCTGTACTAAATAGAGACTGTATTGCTCTAGAAAAGGTAATCCAAGAGAGAAAACTGGAAGCTTCCACATCTATTTTAACATAGTTGTAAAAATCTCACACTGTGCAGTTATTTACTACCAGCATGAGGCAGTCATAGGCCATGGATATATAGGAGGAAATGAGACTTGCTGGGTGCCGTGGTGAAAATATACCACTCTTGTCTTTTTTCTCCTAACATTCATATTAATCGTCAATATATTTTCTTATTTATTTAACTATTGCAAAGTTTTTGGTACTCGTTCTGGTACATTTAATTAACAGCTTCTCAAGCCTATTATTCTAGGAACATTTTATTCTTGCTATAGTAAATATGACTTTATATTTCACTTGGTATGGAATTTCAGTGTAAATATGAAAAATAAAAAGCTATCATTTCAAAATCTATCTTGGAATTTTACCAGTATATGAAAGGAACAATCTGGCTCATGATAAGATATCCAAAGGACTTGTCTTACTCATACTACTGACAAAGCCATTCTGTTTAGGTGTCATATTAACAGATGATAACATGGCCACAAATCACACAAGAATGTAATGAAATACCATTTGTCCTGGTATTTGACTCCTCATCTTCCAGTCACTGCGGGCATTGAACAGATTTGTGTCAAACAAGAAGGTCAAAATTCAGTTTTCCACTGTATGAGGCTTTATGTGAATTCTGATCTGAGCTTCATTTCCTCCTCACTAAAGAACTAGTTCTGTAACTTTATGGGATCAGCCTAGATAGTTTGATATCTCTGTGTCTGTTTCCTTGTTCCCTCATGCTTGCTACTTGCCAGAAGGTTTTAATTCTGACAACTCAGAGCCCGAATTCCTGATTATAAATGGCTTTATCTTTTCTTTGGCAAGAAGGTCAGACTTGTTATTTTAATTTTATGCTGCATATATATCACCTGGACATAAAAGAAAATCTCTTTGTATTAAGAATTTCATGAGATGTTTTATGAACATTTCCATCTATTTTTAGCTACCAACCCTGTAATCTCAGTGATTCAAATTTGGTCTTGTCTGAAAAAGAACAGATACCATGAGCTCTTTTCCAGTATGTTTCCATTTTAACTCATCCTTAGCAAAACTCTTCCTTTCTTTTACAGTTATAAAATAAAAGACATGATATGCCAGAATAAAGCACCCTGGAGAGACCCAGACAGAGGGAGATGGATCCTCTTGACACAGGAAGAAATTAAAACGTAAAAAAGCTCATCAAATATGTTGGGACTAAACTGGAACAGCTAAAAATTACAGGACACAGCATTTTCATGGTGACCCGCCAAGTTTGCGCTGGCCTGAATTTGCCAGCTTGAATCCTTGCCAGCCAGCAGAGCCGCCCAAACTTGTTTCCGATGCCAGTCACAGGAAGCACAGCAGCACTGAAGTTGGGGGTTGGTGAGCCCAATGGAGAGTGGAGCCAGCGAAGGGACCTTCATTAATCCATGGTCAGTGATGGGAATGAGACCTCCCGACAGGAAAGGTGTGACCAAATGGGCGACATGTTGGAATTAGGCAGGAGGAGCCTGAACTGGGAGTAACAGTGACTTTGGTTGGTTGCTCCCTCCCCAGAGCAGATTCATGGGATTTGCTTGGACTGGGCCGCACCCGTGGCTGGGACCCAATGAACCATCCCAAATCGATTCCCTGCACCTAGCATGCACTAACCGGGTGAAGGCCCCTGAAGTTTGGCTGGCCCGGTGGGGAGGGGCAGGCATATGCAGCCGCTGCTTACACCTCAGTGACAAAAGCAGGCAGGAGAGGGCTGAGGTCCCTCACCAGCATGCTTCAGAGGAAACGTGGTCAACAGAGAAGGAGGTTGGGACCTGCACTGCAACCTGTGTGGAGGAAGCCAGGGCCATGACAGGAGAGAAAGGCAGAAGGAGGACCCCAGCCCAGAACTCTGAGAGCCCTGATCCAGGAGAAGGAAAAACAAGGGAGACTGAAGGCCACAAACACGCAATATCAGACATGGCTTCAGTGGACATTAAGAGATATCTTCGGGACCTT
>PVLA01007433.1:42171-105326 GCA_004027455.1 Hydrochoerus hydrochaeris | reverse complement strand
CTCCTTCTCCTTCTTCTTCTCCTTCTCCTTCTCCTTCTCCTTCTCCTTCTCCTTCTCCTTCTCCTTCTCCTTCTCCTTCTCCTTCTCCTTCTCCTTCTTCTTCTTCTTCTTCTTCTTCTTCTTCTTCTAACACATAAATCAAGAAGCAAACAAATCAAAACAACAAAAACAAAAGGACAACAACAATAATCAAGAACAATAGCTATATAGGTTTTCAAAACAAGATGACTGGAGTTTAACAGTGGATGTTATATTGCATATTGTTACCTTTAAAATAGTAGCTCAGGTTACCAGATTCAGGAATAAAACAAAATAGTAAAATGGAACAAAATGCTAGATTTCAGAGACAGAAGAAAATCCTCCAAAGTTGCTATAATGCATATTGTTGTCTTCCAAATAGATGCTCAGACTGCCAGCTTTAGGCCTGCAGAGTCAGTCAAATAATACAAGCATTATTTTTTTTTACTTCAGTTGTTATCATCTCAGCCTGACTTCCTCTAAATCAGCCCATTGCTTACATGGGGTGGGGGCAGAAGTAGGGATTTACTGTTCTTGTATCCCAACCTATACACTGCCTGGCTCATGGGAAGGCATGGTTTGGCTTCTCGATACTCTTCCCGTTCCCCATGGTGGCTGCCCCTGGCTCATGGGAAGGCATGGTTTGGCTTCGTGGTTCTTTTCCCATTCCCCGTGGCAGCTGTCTGGGCTCATGGCCACTTCAAAATCATCTATTGAGCTCCTACTCTGCTGCTTTCTGTGTGTCTGGTCCATCCTGGCTCAGCTTTTGCTCCCTTCCCTGAGGTCACTGGCTCTTTTACTTGCCTGGGCCTTCAGTTCTTTCATTCTTTAGCAGGAAGGTCTTTAATGAATTAAACTTTCGAGCCAGGGAGAGTTGTGTTCCCCAGGTAGAACTGGTGTGCCAGGACAAAGATAAGTCCTGGACACCTGTCAGGGCAGGGAGGAGATGGCTGAGGAGGAGATGTTTTCCTGTAGTTTGATGCTATGGAAATCCATCTTGTTCATTTGTTGATTCACTCCTCAGAGTTCTGATGTTCTGTGTTAAGCTTATTCAGTTAGATAAACAAGACATAGTTGATTCTAAATTAAGTGCTGACATTGAGGGAAGGGTTAAATAAAAATGTTAAACCTTTTAGCTAACTTAAATACCGTGTATTCCAGTTTAGTCATCCATTCTTAGGAGGGAGCAATGGTTTGGGCAGGCTGGACTGAAGTTCTGCTTCTCAGAGCTGATACCTAGGGAGGTTACTGTTGAAATCAGCCTGGCAAAGTGGAACTTTAAAAGTTAGATTTTTTTTTTCCCTTTGGAGACAAATGACTTCCTTAGGCATGACCATCACTTCCTTCACTCAGTCTCAGTGATATCCAGTTGCTGGCCCCTGGAGGTCAGGGGTTAAGAGGAATGAAACAGGCATGCCTGTTATCTCATTGTATTTCATTATCTTATAAAGATCCTAACACACCAGTTATACAGTAAGTTGGTGATCTGAGGCAAGTGAGGCCTTCCTGTCTTCTTGGAGTTTTGAATAGATTGTTTCCTTTTCACCAAAATAAATAGTCTCCTTTGATTTGGTCAGTGATGAGCTAATGAATCTGAATCCTTGAGCCAAAAGGACCAGTAACACTAGGGTGCAACATTTAGGAGGTGCTCATTCTCAGGCTGGGACAAGGGCTTCTGCCACTTCTAGGTATATGATTTTTGCCTAATGTTTCTCACCTAGAAATCCAGGATAAAACAGTCTCTTCCTGAAGATATGCAAGAGATAATGCATGAAAGTGCCAAGCAGAGAGAGTTCCCTGTAGAAGTACTTAGTGAAAGCCAGCTGTGATCGTTATTATTGGTTTCATGGACATAAGTTATTCTTCCATTTCAATGCTGAAAAGAGTAATTTTCTGGAGTTGATCTAACCCGCTGTTGCTTAGATGTAACAAACTTTGTAATAAGGAATTCTCTGAGTTGAAGAGCTAAATGTGTGGCCTAGACTTTGATGTACATTTCAGCCATCAGAACAGGTTTTAAAACTATTATGTTTGGGCAACCATACAGACCAATTAAATCAGAATCTCTGGAGGCGAGACCCAGACTGCTCAGGTAATTCCAGTGTGCAGCCAAGGCTGACAACTGGTGGCTTAGAGTGGTGCTTCTTACACTTTAATGTGCTGACCATGCACCTGCAAATCATCTTAGCATTTAGATTCTGACTCTGCAGGTCATGAGCCGTATACTGCGCCTTTCTAATAAGCTCCCAAGCCGCACTTGGAAGAGCTGGGCTCCATAGGGGAGTTCAGTGATGCCAGTGTCAGAAAAGAGAGACACTTTGGATTGTCTCTCAGAACCAAATTGGGTGTCATTTTGTGTTTGTGTTGGTTTCTTTGAAAAAATACAAAGCATATTGTGATTGTACTATTGACATTTGTCATTTTTGCTTACGGTTTATTTTCGAATTATAAACAACAAGTTGGCTCTCTTTATGGGTTTGTAGTGATCTGTATGTGAGCCTCCTTAAGTCTAAGAAAAGTTTAAAGAAGAAAACCATCTGGATACAGTCACTCCTAATGTTTTCTTTATTATTTATAAGACATTTTATTTATTTGTGTATATATTAATTTTACATAATTTAGACCACAAAATCTATAATTTGGTGGTCAGCTTTGAAAAAAATTAACTTTTTTTTTTGGGTCTTGCTGTGTAGTTCAGGCTGGCCTTCATTATGTAGACCAGGGTGATTTCAAACTTTCAGTGATCCTCCTGCCTCAGCCTCCTGAGTCCTGGGATTACAGCAGTGTGACACCATGCCCAGCTGAAAAATTAACATTTTTTAATGATAAAGTTAACAAAAGTGTTTCTTCATGTTACTCATTTGTATGGATAACTCTTGTGGTGGCCACAGAGACTTCTGTGTTGAGATATGTCCTTGTTGCTCACATTATTCTCTTAAATACTTAAGAGTCATATTCCATAAATATTTTTTCATAAAGGTATTTGTAGTTTCCTTTAGCCGAGTTCCTAGAGGTGGACTTCTTTTGTGTTAGAAGGTAAGAGTTTTTTTATGTGATTCTTCCTATGGCTTGGTGTGGGTTGTCTCCTTGCCCCAAGGGTTCATAGATGGAAGACTTGGTCCACAGTGTAGTGGTGCTGGGAGATGGAGGTATTTGGGACTATTAGAGGTTGGGGAGGTCCTTAGATTGCTGGAGAATCTGCTGTTGGAAGGAACTAAAGTTGCTTTCACAAAATCCTTAAGCTTTCTAAAGAGAGAGTTATAAGTAGCCTAACCCTGAATCACTCTCTGACCTCTTGCTTCAAGATACAATCTCTTCACACCTGAACGGCCATGTGCTTTTGCCATTGAAACTTCTGCTGTCATGAGACCCCCACCAGTAGTCAAATCAATGGAGTTGTCTAATCTTGGACTTTTAACTTCCAGAATCATGAGCTTTGTTTATAAAGTTAGCCTACCTCAGGTATTTTGTTATAGTAATACAAAACAGACTAATTATCATTCACAGTACTGAATCTTTCCAGTAAATAAGTCTCATTTTATGACCCTAGAACCAGATGTGAGAAGGCCTAGGCTGTAGTCATTTTTAATGCTGTGTAGCATGTCACAGTATTTTCAGTAGCCTCTCCCTGGATTAGTGCTGAGGCTGCTTCTAGTTTTCAGATAATGCAGGTGAAGTTTGTGGTGAGTACCCATATGTCTATAGCTCTTTCTCCCTGTCCATTTATTTTTATAATATGTGTTTTCAGGAGTGGCATCACAGGGGAAAGTAACAAATGACACAGTGCTACAAGTTATACATGTTCTTTGCTCCAAGATAGGTGTACTCACTGAAACTTGAGCAAGTATTGCCCCTTGGCTCCTGCATCTTTGACTTTGGAAGGTGAAGCTATCCTTGGCATGAATGATTTCTCAGCAAAATTTTCCCTTGGTAGTAGTAGTGTCAGATTCTTCCAGAGATACAAGAATGGAAATACCAAATGCAGGTCTGTGTAAAGTTAGGGAAGCTCCTCAAACATCACAAAGATTTGAGAGCCAAGTGAACTCCTTTGTAACCCTTTCAGAATTTTGAACCGGTATAGGTTTCCTCGATATTGTTCTCTCTTCTTTTCTCTTCTCTTCTCTTTCCCTTTCTTTTCCCCATCCACTCCCCTTCCCCATGGCACTAGGGATATAGGGGATTAAACCCAGGGCCTCAAACATGCTAGACAAGTACAGTACCAGTGAGTTACATCCCTAGCTCACCCAGATACTTTTCTTATGTGAAAAGCATGGATAGCAGCAATACAATGGAAGGACAGGAATTTCATAAGCATCTGTCAAAGCAGTCACACACAAGCAAGAAAGCCATGTGCTTGTTTATTTTCTTTGATGCTTTTAGAATCCTATCAAAGACAAAAGTTTTGTTGATTAACTAAAATTTTTAGGGAGTAAGTGGCAAGGTATATTTGCATGAACATTTGCATTTTGAAGCAATGCCAGATGTTCTCCAGAAAATCTGCACCAAAAAGGGACTGGGACAGTACATCAAGATGGGAAAATACACAGCTGTTCAGGGAAGAGGGAGAAGATTAGGTCTGCATTGTCACTGTAGCCCATTACTTTTCCCTGCCCAAGTGCAGAAGCAGGAGAAGATTAAAAAAAATTATTGAAAGCAATAAGTATGATAGAAGGCTTATTAAAAGGTTATGATGATTATACGCTGGAGAGGGAAATGAGTTTACCATTCATTAATGCTCCACTTGCTGTCTTTTCTAATAAGTAGGTAGTGAAGTCTACAAAAGTAAATAAAAATAACAGAATGGTTTTGAGTGACAACAAAGGAGCCTAGAAAAGGTGAACAACTGGCAGAGAGATGCTGCTGCTGGAAGAAAATGCTGGTTATGTGACTTGAAAAAAAGATTGAATGAAAGAGTTGGATGCTCCTGATCCAGGAGCTGGAGCCTCTTGTTCAGTTTAACTCCTTGACTCTTCCTGTTTGTCTTGAGAGAGGTAGAATTTGCAACCTGATTATTCTGTAGAAAATTATTTTTCAAATCTTGTCTTTCCAGTACAGTTCTCAAGGTGGCAATTTCTGTGTCACCTAACATGAAGTCTGGGTCTTAAATATAGTCAGCATGTGAATGCCCTGCAGGTGGTGACAATGGCAATGTGACATCACTGCCAAGCAACTTCTTGTTATTTTAGAGTTAGGGAGGGGAGCAACAGGAAGCTTGGTGATGGAAGGGAGATATTGTTGGCAGCAGCAGCAGCAGCAGCAGCAGCAGCAGCAGCATTGAAGTTTAAAGAGAGATAACTGTCTAGTGACTCTGGAAGCTTGCAAAATTTATTTGTTCATCGAACAAACAAAAGTTCACCGAGTTCGTACTGAGTGCTGAATACAGACAAAATAAGGATGTGTGAGACTTCATTCTTGCTACCAAACCACTACCACAAAAAACATTTTATTTTAAGCAAACAAACTTTTCTTCAAAGGCTCCAAATGTAACTTAACTGAGAGCTAAGCTAAGAGGGCAGAAGTAGAGAGTTGGGGACTCCTGGAAGACCACCTACTTCACTGCCAAAGCCATGTGTAAACCCTGCCAAGAAGACCACTTTAGAATGAGGATAGGGCTGGATTTCTTCCCTAGCAGTGAATTCCTGGGTTCCATTCCACACATTTTAACAGCAAACAAGCAAACTAACAACAATCAGTGACACAGCATGAGGTAGCTTTGCCTTTGAGTCCAGTTGTCTCTTGCTTCTGGTATTGTGGAATAAAGAATTGTTACTACTGAGCTCATTGCACAGATGCTCTTCACATGTCTTCTATATCTCATGAGGCCCTTTCCCTTGAAAGGCTGTTTGGAGTGGAGTTGCGTATCGTTAGATATTCTTATTTTCTTATCATTCACTTGTTTGTACCTTAAATTTCACAGTGCAGAGTCTTTGCTTTCCTGTGTTGTTATTTTGTGCCTTAGTTCTTTTTTTCTGGTAGCATTTCGTGTTGTCTAGTATGTTACTTACTATGCTTACTACTTAGTGCTGTGCTTTTTTCTTACGTGGTAATCTGTCAAGGTCAGGGACCTTTGTTTCATCAGTTCACTGATGGATCAGTCCCAAGGGGGTCTACACAATGCCTCGTATATAACAGAGCTTGGGAGAAGTTTGTTGGAAGAAATGACTGAGCCAGTGACTGTTTGTCATTTACTTCTGTGTTGTTGGTCTATCGCGCTGGCTTATATTCCCCAGGTCTTTTCATGGTCTAGCATGGGTGCTACATTCTCATCTATAACATATGCATTCTGTGCAATAGGAAGGATTCAGCAGAGGGCTGAGTCAGGGCTGGGGATGTAGCTTAGAGGTAGAGTACGCACTTAGCATGTATGAGGCAAGGCCATAGGTTCAAATCCCAGAATTGGCAGAAGAAAAAAAAATCAAGTTTTAAAAAATTTTTAAATGAAAGAAGAATAAAAACAATGATACAGCATTTCAAAACAAAATAATAGATCAACAATGGTTAATATATTGTGTATTGTTAACTTCAAAGTAGTTCAGATTACAAGATAGAGGCATAAAAAATGATCAAACAATCAAACAATGAAAGCACAAACCATTCTTTTTGAGAAAAACATCAACTCCTTTTAAGGATATCAGCCACAAATTACTTAAAAATTTCCTTTTTCAGTGGCCCAAAGTTTTTCTACTAAGGATGCTGACAAGTGCACACTTGTGTGTGTTTGTGTATGTGTTAATTAACAGCATATTGTCACACTAAATAAAACAGGAAGAATTGAGTATTTTGGTAGGGCTATGCTCAGTGACTCATATACAATAAACTCTTATCAGAAAAACTCATTCATTATATGGAAAAGGTAACTTAAATTCTGTTGTGTGGTCATCAGTGTATATAATTATCTCCATAGTGATTACCAAGAAGGCTTTAAAGTCAGACAGACCTTGACTGTAATCTGTGCATGAAATACTTGGTTACTTTGTGACCTTGGATGAGTTGCTGTACTTCAATGAACTACAACTTAAAAAATCAACTAAAGAGGGAAAGTAACAGAAGCTATCTCTTGGGTGATGGTGTGGTTAATGAGATCATGCAGATAAAGAAATGTGCATGATGTCTGAGGTACAGTGTGTGATCTTCATCACTGTCTTCATTGGAATATAGTTTCTAGGTCCTAAGGTTGCAAAGATGACAGACATCCTTGAAGTTTGTGCAAAACAGTGATACATGAAAGGTGAAGCACAGAGGAAGCTTCGAGTAGCTCTCCTTGGCTGTAGCACAGAATCCTGTAGTCTAGGATATGTTTGGGGAGTGGTTAGGCAGGGTGGCCTGGGGACAAGATTCTATAGGATCCAGCAAGGAGTTAGCGCCTAGTTCTGTGGACATTGGGGAAATAATAAAGTACTTCAAGGAGAGGAGTATAGATCAGATCTGTACTGTCTGGGCATTATGGAGAAATGAAGGAAAGGTGGCAAGTTCTAGAGGGCATGAGTCCATGCTGGAGATTCTTTGAGTCATTCAAGCAATAGAGGAAGATGGGCAGCCTGAAAGCAGAGAAAATGATGCCAGAAAGAATCAGCACTGGTAAGCATCACTGTAGTTGTTTAGTTCTTGGATTAGTCTGGCTTTCCAGTAGACTTTGTTGTCTGAGATCAGGGGATGAATAAATAATATATAAATGAATTTGCATAGCTTCTGGAAGTATAAGAACCAGATCTACTCTGGATCTTCAGTGGCACCAGTAGTTTCACTGAGGAATTTGGTTACCATTGGATACTGTGCAGTCTTTATTAACCTGAGATGTTAAGTAGCAGGTCATTTGAAGAATGATTCAGCCCTACAGCTTTAAAAAGCCTAGCCCCGTGACAGGTTGTTGCAACCTGGAACTGCAGCTAAGGAACTAATTCTTGCCCAGGGGCCACATCTCCAGAGAGTGTGAAAGTCACATTCCATTGTGATTACCATGGTCACAATGTCAGGAGGCCCCACTCCTATGAGGAGGAGATTGCCTGTGGGTCACCAATAGGATCACAGCCTGTGATTTGGGTTCAGTTCTCCAGAATGAGGCCAATTTGTTTTGGCTTCTTTATCTAAAATAGATTCTGCTCAGTTGTGCAAGAGATATAGTCACTTAACAGTTGGATGCAGTAGGACAGAGGATGTCAAGTTGAATACTACTTGTACTTTCCTCCTAAATTTATTGCTAATTGGGGATGTGACCTTACAGGTGTATACTGCTTGGTCTTAATCAGGCCAAGATACGTTTTCTCCCTCTACTACATGGGCACAGAGTGAAAATTTCAGTAGCTTTTTGTTCTTGCTTAACTTTTTTTTTAAAAGAACTTCTCAAACATGTACAAAAATAAATGGAATAGTATAACAAACCTCTGTTTTACACATTACTCAACCTTTGCATTTATTAACCCATTCCCACTCTTGTTTTGCCTATCCTATCTTACTCTTTGTTTTACTTTTGGTTTGAGTCTGTAAGGCAAATCCTAGATATTAAGTCATCTGTAGATACTTAGTTATATATGAATCTAATAGATAAGGACTTAGAAAAATAACCACATACTATATTATTATCACACAACAAAATTAGCATCAATCTCCCAATATCATCTGAGTGTAAAATTCTGTCAGTGATTTTTGTCTGCTTGTTTTTGTGTTTTTGAGACAAGGTCTCATTATGCAGTTCAGGCTGGCATTAAACTCACTATGCAGCATAGGCTGGCCTCAAACTGATGTTAGTTTCCCTGCCATTTCCTCCTGAGTGGTGGGATTACAGGTGGTGTGTACCACCCTGCTCTGCTAGAATGATTTTGAGTTGGTTCTGATTTAACTCCTAATATGTAACTCAGCTCATGCCATTCTTATGCTTAAACTCTCCTCCTGTGTATTCAGAAGAATAATTAACTGTCTCACTCGTGGCATGTATGTGCCGATCTACTTTCTCCTAAGCATTTGCAACCTTTTTTTCTGCCTGTAACTCGTACCCCTAGGTGTTTACATGGTTGTTCCTTCCTGTGGTCTTTGAAGAGATGATGTTCTTGTCTAAAGCAGCTAGACTGTTTGCCAGTCATTTTCTCTTTCCCCATTCTGGTTTAAAATTTCCTCACAGTAGCTCTTGTGTGCTTATTTGTGTTTGTTTTGAGTGCAGACCTCCTTCACTCCTGAGTGTGTGTTCAATGAGGGCTGTTGCCAGGCCTGCTTAGCCATGCTGTATCTCCATTGCCTGATGCAGTAGTTGTTCAGCTAGTGTTCCTTGAACAGGTGCTGTACTTTCCTTTCTCCCTGTTTCCTTCTCATTGAGTTTGACAAAGGCAATTCTGGCCCTCAGATGATGTGTGCCAGTTGTAATTATTCATATCAGTAAAGTACTATAAATGACCATTTAGTAGAATCTTTGGTTTCTATGATACTTTCCTTTTAAGAGGAAGTCCTATTTCACATTTAATTCATCCCTTCCCACAGCTAGATGAAGCACTTGGGTTAAATACTGGGAGGGTGGATGCCTTCATTCTGTGTTTCAAGGTTTTGCCTCATATGAATGTGTGGAAAGGTGTAGCATTGTGGGCTTTAGAGCTGGGCTCTTGCCCAGCTGTATAGACATGAATGCCCCACTTTCCTTCTCTGAACCTCAGGTTGTTCATCCGTTAAGTGGAGTGAACCATTTTCTCCATGCCAAACCAGTGGACTCTTTACATATGCCCAATGTGGAGAGACTGATCTGGATTAGCAGTGATTTCATTGGTGACTGTGTCAGGCCCAGAGATAAATGTGTGTTTACTATAGGTCTCTGGAACAGGAGCTGCCCATTAATTACACACAAATCCTATTTTAATAGCTGTTTTCAGTTTTAGATGTCTTTGCTCTAGAAATTCCACTTTCTATGTCAGCTCGGTTAATCCTTGCAGTGGCTGATGAGTTGAGTCCTGTTGTTTTGTTAGTTCACAGGAGGCAATAGATTAAGCATGTTACTCAAGGTACTGCACACAGTGCCTGGGCTGGGATTTGAACCTCTCTGCCTGCTTGCAGACTGCTAAAAATTCTCCTGGTATCTGCTTCTCATGGTACTTAGCGATTACCACAGAGCAGCTGTGTTGTCTTACCTATTATTATGGCTTCTTTTTAATTTTTTTTTTTTTTTGCCTCAACCCTAGCTGTTTATAGTCATGGATACTTTAAAAAGAGCCTGCTATCCAGTTTCCTTTCACACTGGTGAGGGCTGACCTATGTGATCAACGGGGTATCATGAATGGTGGAGGCTGGCTTCCTGTACAAGACTATACAAGGTCTTATGGTGTGCTTTGTCTTTGGGACTGTTCATTCTGGAAAAGTCAAGTGGCATGTTATGAGACCCTTAGGAAGCCACCCTTTGAGCAACCGAATTTGCCTATCAGTAGCCAGCACTTCCTTGCCAGCTAGTGACTAAAACATCTTGAAAGTGTGTCTTCCAGCTCTATTGAGCCTTTTGATGAATGTAGCTCAGGCTGACATCCTGACTGCAACCTCATGACAGATTCTGAGAAAGGACTACCCTCATAAAATAAACTTCTCCTCACCTGTGAATCCACTGAACATGTGTAAAAGAAAACTATTTATTATTGCTTTAAACTGCTAAGGTGTTTGGAAGGTGGGAGGAGAACTTAATACACAGCTACAGATAGCTGATACAATCATATTTTCCTGTAAGTGTAGTTCTTACCAGTGACACTATTCACATTTTATTTTCATCTTCCAAATAGAAAAATTTTGTAGTTAATTCTAAACCCTGCAAATAAAACATTGTAATATTAAAGAAAAAAAAAAGAGGCTGCATTCTTCATTTTTAGGGCAGGGAAAGGTATTTCGTCTTCCAAAAAAACCACTTAGTTCTGAGCCTTCCCACTTGTTCTTCCTGTTCTCTTGGCTGATCTCATGCCATGTTGTAGTATAGTCCTAAATTTCTGGTGAGATTTCCTCATGAGCTGCCTTTTCCTGAATCTTTCCCTGAATCTTTGCAGCTAACTTTGCAGCTCTTGGAAAGTTTTATGTAGCAAGGGAGTGTGACAGGAAGACAAATTGTTGGACTTTAAATTGAAGACAAACAGAAGGCAATTTGTCTGATGTGTTCCAGTTCTGTTCTGCTGCCTTCTTTGAGTTTAAATTAAGGAGAGGAGTTCCTCCTACTCTGAAGGGTAAGCTGCTGGGAGGGATCTTACTCGGGAGTGTTCTGTGAAAGCACTAAGGACAATTAGATATAAATCTCTTTATTTTTGTAGATTTTAGCTTATAAAAAATTGGCAGTGTCCCTCCTCTCTTTACTTAAATTATTTAAAAAGTGCTAGGATGAAATACATTTTGGGGAAGAATTTGGCAGCAGTTTTACTATAATTGCCCAGAAAGGGAGAAATAACATATTTACTCTTGGAGGTAATAACTGATCTTCCAGCTCTAGGTGACTTTGCTAGGGCAGGCTGTTTCCTCTTTTGTGAGACCTCTGAAATGGGAGGTGGCCTCTCAGCCATACTGAGATTCCCAGGATGGAGCAGGGTATTCTTTTGTAGATGTTGACAGCCTTTTCTTTATAGCACTTATTCTGGCTTTTAATTACATATTTGTGCAGCTCTGCTTAAGGTCTGTCTCCTCTTTGGAGTCCCATAAAGTAAGTGTGTGTGTGTGTGTGTGTGTGTGTGTGTGTGTTTGTGTTCATTCCTGGCTATTTCTCTGTCTCCATCTTTTCATCCTCAGTCCTGGAACCCAGTACCTAACACATACCAGGTAAATGGCAAGTATTTGAGGAGTGAATGAATGTAGGTTGGATAAGACTTGTCTTCTTCCCCACTTTGTACTCCATGCCTTCCACTGTAGGAAATTCTGTCTGATAGTTGTCCCATTCTGGGGTTTTCACTTGACTAGCTCCTGTAGATGTCAAGTGTGTCTACCCTTCCTTGCTCTACAAGACTCTGGTGCTTGTTGTGTGATGCTGATCAGAAGAGAAAACTCCCTCTCAGGAGGCAGTGTATTTGGTTAGAAGATTTATAATAGTGTATTTACATATTGTGTTAAGATAGTGAAGTCAGAATGATGTGTACAATTTAGCAAACCACTGGGAGGATCAGATCACATTAAGAGCTAGGGAGTATTTATCTTCTGGAGAGCATGAGGAAGAGATAAGCCAAGGACAGAGACATAGCCAGCTGAGTGGAGGAGAAGATCTGCTTTGGTTAACAAACATTAGGTCTCTCCAGTTGGCTGAATTATAGGTCCCCCTCTCATTGTGATGAGGTTGTCATTGGAAAAATAACATAAACCAAGATGAACATAATTGAGTCCTGAATGAAAGGTGGCATTGCTAGTTTTTTGAGAGATGGTAGAGTTCGAGAGGCATTTGAATCAATGTTGGTGCTGTGCTTAGGTGGAAAATGAAAGGGAAAGACTGAATGTCTTGGGCTTAGAATTTTCTCTTGTTAATCCTCCTGGAGTGTCCATAGCCAGCAGTGATTACAAGCCCTACACCTCCCCATCCTGTTCTTGTGGCATTGCTGTGAGTGGGGAACCTGTGCTGGGAGGAGGCCAACTCCATTCTAAAGGAACCTGTATGAAGAGCCTGGGTTGCCAATCACTCTAGCTTTTCACTGCCTCAATTTCCTTCTGTGTTCCTTCATGCCTCCAAGGAAAACCAGGAAGCCCAGTGAAACTAGATTCAGTGACAAGTGCTAGCTGGAGCCTTGTGTGCAGGAGAGCCACTCTGCTGCTTGTGCTGTAATACCTACAGTTGGGACCCTTATTTCTCTCTCCCTTTGCTTCATCTGTGACTTAGACCACACCAAGACCTTAGTGACTGGCTGACCAGCAACTGGCAGAGTAATGAGTGCTTCTCAGAATTACTTCTTTGTCCAGTCCTAGGAAAAAGTGAAGTGTAGGAGCCCATGGTATGGTCCTCTGGGCACAGAGACTTTCCTTGCAGCTGTCCCATCCTCCATCTGGGGTTTGTGAGGATATAGTCGCCAAAAGTAGAGATGACCTTTTAGGTCCTATGCGGCGGTCAGACAGGCAGACAGCCCTATTCCATATTCCAGTTCAGGTTCTCTTGGAAGCTAAGCCTGAGACAGGGACTTGCATTCAGGTGCTTACTCTGGAGCTGATCCCAGGAAGTGGCAGTGAGACACAGGAGAGTGAGATGTGACAGAAAGGACAATAAAAGCGGAACACTCAGAAGACTTCAGAATAGCTACCTCTTGGGCCTTTGCTTTGCCAGTGAGCTCTGTATTGTTGTCCTTTGACCTCAGGCTGCACTGGCTGACATGGCGATAATGTCATCTACTGTGTACCAAGTAATCCATTTCAGCCTTTACTCTGGATTTTTCTAAGATATTTATCAAGCAGGGCTTATTTTCTTTATTTTTTAGATGAATAAACAGAGACTTAAGATTTTCTATTTGTTCAAGTTCATGTGAGCTAGTAAGTGAGGAATCTAGGAGTTGAATTCTTCTTCTGACACCAGATTCCTCACCATCTTGGCTTTATTGGAATGCTGGGCCCTGTATGATAAAGTCAAGACATCATGCAGGACCAGTCTCTGAAAGCCCTTTGTATCTCTGGGCCTTTGCATATGTTTTCCCACCTTTATCTTGGGGCAGGATTCTGTTCATCCTTTAGGAGCCAACTGCAGTGTCACCATCTCAGTCAAACCCCCAGGATTCCCTCTGGTTCTTCATCCTATATATTTTCCCAGCCTCTTGGACTTGTACTATGGCTCCTATTACACTGCCATTTCTGACTGTGTGTATTTTTTAAAGTTCTCAGATGCAAGCAGTGGTAAATGCCTCCAGTTGACAATGTAAGTACCAGAGTTAGAGCATTTGTAATTATGCCACAGATGTGGGCACCTAGGAGTTTTCCTCAGGCATTCTCATATCCATGTGGCCCTTTTCCCTAATGAGTTACTTGTCTGGAAGGTGGACATTGCATCCAGCCCTGGCTATGAGCTGAGAGGGTAGCACAGCTCAGTGAAAGGAATGTGCAAAGGGTACTTGTGAGTCCTCAACTTGTTCCCTCATCTCCTACTGTGTGACCTTGTGCATCTTTTCATTTGTTTCCTCATTTGTCAAACTTGAAATAGAGCCCTTGGTTCAATTAAGTATTGACTTTTGTCCCACTTTTCCCAGTTAGTGCCCAGTAAGTTGTTGACTTGATTCTGAGTCGGATCAAAAATCTTAGCCTAAAGGCTTGGGTTACTTTCCATTCATGGGGAGTAAAGGGAAGATGAGATTTGCACTACACCTGCCTGTTGGTTTTATACTGGTCCTTCTGCCAGGAAAGCTCTTGAATTAATATGGTTTAGGTGTTGGTAGAAAGCACATCTTGTTGATTATGTTAGCAATTAGCTTGAGTGAAGATTCCAAGTGACCCCTGCTGAAGACACTAATCTAACAAAGAGCTTCTTTGGCTTCCAGAGATGGTTGGCACTTCTACAGGTGTGTGCTATTGCCCAGCCAAGCTAATCCCTCTACCTAATCCCCCATAGCCTGTGAATACTGCAGAGAGCTGGCTAAATTCCCAACCTGCCGTTCTTTCAAAGATGATGGCTCAGTTCACTCTGTGTTTGACTACTGCTCTGCAGAGGCAAGAGCTAATTCCTAGTCATCAGAGATCCCAGTGTTGAGCAGGTATAGAAAATTTGGAGGACTCCATGTTATTTCATTTGCTAGACTTTGGCATCAGATGTCTTAGATTAAACTTTTCTCTTTAAAAGATGATGCCAAAGTTTCACCAAAAGAATTGAGGACTCTGGGTCCCATGGGTCACATCTACTTAAAGATTCAGCTGTAACATAATCTTTGTAGGAGGAGAATAGAAATTTTTCTGGAACTGGGAGAACTCACACCTTATAGGTACTGGACTCAGTGCCTTCTGAGGCAAAGATGGAAAGTTCAAGGTCATTTGATGATACTTCTTCATTTGATGCCCTGACAGGCATTTTAAATCAATTGTTGTATTCTTTGAGATAGCTCTAGAATCCTAGTTCGTTGTTCAGGCAGCCATTTTAGTCAGGTAGTTCTGTAGTGAAAGTCTTGTCTTTACCTTTCCTATCTCTGTGAATCTTCAAAAAGTCACCTTCCAGCAAGAGCTGACTAAAACCCCCACGTGAGCCTTGTATAGTCAGGAAGAGCATCATGACTCTGATTGGCAGGAGTAGCACTGATGCCAGCAAGGCGTGAGCCGGGGGACTGGATGTCCATAGCTTGCCCAGGGTCAGTCTTGCTGGCCCCTAATAGTTGCACCCACTCCATTCCCTGCTTTAGGTGGCCATACTAGGAATACATATTAGGTTCTAATAACAAGAAAGTATAGTCTGGATGGCCTTAATTTTGCTTCAAATTCAAGATCTTCCATCTCCCTGAGTTGTCATCATTGTTACACGGCAGAGGATCTTTTACTCCGCATACTTTGAAAGGTCGCAACTAGAAAAATGGTCTCGATCAAAGTATTTAGAAATAACTTGGTGTTATATGATTCTATTCATATGAGATGTCTAGAATGGGAAAAGGTATAAAGCCAGAAAATAGTTTAGTGGTTGTCAGGAGCTGAGGAAGGGTTTGGGACAGTTGGAAGTAACTGCTAATAGGTACATTTTCTTTTTGGAATGGTGAAAAAAATGAATATACTATAAACGACTAAATTATATATTTTAATAACATGAATTATATCTCAAAAAAGAGAAAAGTACATGACTATTTTGATGAAAATAAAACAATAATAGTTCCCATTTATTGGGCACTTAATGAACTTTACAGAGTGGTAGCATTGCTCCCATTTCTCGATAACCTTACAACATCAGTATGGGGACAGTGGGAGCTCCCTCTTTCAGGTCTGGAGTAATAGAATGTTGATTGCTTTAATTTCTGTCTTGTGAACACAGCAGTTAATGGATAGGTGATTTTAAGATACGCAAATTATTCTCTTCTTGCTTTTCTAATTCTTCTCAGGAATGTTATAACTGATGACAGAGCACACCTGATTATGTTTTTGACAGAGACACAGCAATGGTCATTTCATCTTTCACTTGTGTAATATCACTCCTACCTGAGCTTCAATATCTGGTACCTCAACATTCTTTGAGGCTGATCCTTGTCTCTCTGGCTGGAGATCAAATCCAGGGCTTCATACATGTTAGGCAAATTATTCTACCGCTTACTTATACCCCAGCCCAATATTGTTAGCTCTCTTGGTGGATGTAAAATGACATTGACCTCCTTTCTGACTTTCAGGGGTATAAAAAATGCCACACAGACTGCCCTTTCCCTTAGGTTTTACTTTATCCCATTTCACTTTCTCCTCTGCTCTCCACCAAGAGTGTACTTTGCTGGACTTCATCAGTGGGTGCCCCAACCTCAGGATCCTGGCTTGGTCAATAAGAGACCCTTGTAGAAAGAGGTCCAGGTTGAGGCATCCATTCCTGTAGCTTCTTCTTGGCCAGGCTTTGGGTTGGCAGTGTCTGTGTTCCTGTACTAAAGGCTGCAGCTCCTGCATTATCACCTATGCCACAATGTGTCCAGTGCCTACTGCCTTCCTCACTCCTGCAGGTCTGACAGAGATGGGGTTAAGAGCTTTCTCCCCTGCCAGTCCCCTATTTGCTTCTCTTTACTTTACCTCCCTGTAAACAGATTTTTCATTAGCTCTCACTGTCCTCCTACCCTTGCTTGTGCCATCTGTTTTCTGCTGGGCTGTGAATGAAACTCCCAGCGTAGTCCAACTTTGTGACTTTGCATTTGACTGTTCCCCTTCTGAGCACTTTCCTCCCAAATTTGGGTACACTTGACTCTACCTCAGGTTTCGTTTCCCAGGCTCAGGACAGATCCACTGCCTCAAAGGAACCTTGCCAGTTTACTCTCCATTTTATCCTGGTACCATGCCTTATTTTCTTTATAGCACCATGACCCTCTGAAATGATGATTTACTTTTTTGGTTGGCTGGAGTTGGCCAAGGCATTCCCACCTTCTTGATAGACCAAAGTTTGGCAAACATTCTCTTTTAAGAGTCAGAGCAAATATTTTTGGCTTTGTAATCTGTGGTACAGCTAATAAAGTCAGCTCTTGTGACAAGAAAGCAGCCACAGACAAACATCTATAAATGGGCTTATCAGTGGTCTGATCAAATTTTAGTTACAAAAACAAAGCAGAAATTTGTGATGGGTAAATTATATCTCAATAAAGTTATTAAAAAAAAAAACCACAGCAGGCCAGATTTGGCCTAGGACTGTAATTTGCTACTCCTGAATTAATCCTAAAGGTTATTAGTACTAGGTCCAGTACTTTGAAGCTACCAGGCATATAGGTGGCATGTAATAAATGTTCCCTGGATGTAAACACTTGCAAATGCCTCCTCTGCATTGGTTATTGTGCTGGACAATGGCAGCATTGTTGAAAGAAGACAAAACTGTAGACCCTGGGGCCATGGTGGGCAAGCAAGCATGTGTTTGTTGTACATTTGTTGGCTCTGATGATAGACTGGAACTCCCAGGATGAACCGGCTCATCCTGCTCAGAAAGTCAGATATCCACCCTGTCAAGGAGGGACTCTTGAGCTGCATTTTAAAGGATGATCAGAAGTCTGGCAGGTAGATGAGGTGAAGTGTCAGGGAGGAAGCTTCTCAACATGCATGGAAGGACGGGACAGTCAGAGCAACTAGACTCTGCAGCCTAACTTGTAGAGGGTGATGGGAAGTGAGCAGGCCAGATTGCAGAATCCTGCACCCCAGCCTTGCAGTTTGGTTATTGTTCTGTAGGTAGTGGAGCGTAGTGAAGATGCTGCATGGTAGAGTTTGTGGGGTTAGAGAAGCATTTCCATTGAGAGTATTATGGAGGATGGACTGGAGGGAGCTGGTCACAACAGGAAGCCAGGACTGTGCAGGAGCTTTTTCCTCCAGAGTGAATGTTGATCTGGGGTGGAAACAGGAGGATGTATTTGTTAAAGCTGAATCTCACATTTCACAGAAGGTGGAACTCTTCCCTACCTTGGAATTTCTGCACAACTATTAGAAAGATGAATGAATGGTAACCTGATTCACATTTTGTTTCTGACTTAAGAGGGTGACAGTACTGTTTACTGGTGCAGAGGATGAGCAGATGTGGGTGAAAAAGGTTATGTTCAGATTGAAACATTCTAGTGAGATAGGTGTGGGAAGAAGACAAAGTAAATAATGGAAAAAATAAGACCTCGGATACTGAAAGTACTGAGAAGATACTAAAAGATGATGATGTGAAGCTGGAAGGGACCTGTTGGGGGTGTCTGTTGGTAGGAGGGGTACTATCCTGGTTAGTGGAAATCTCTTGGTGCAGGGCAGGGCACAAAGGAGCTGAGATTGATTGGAAGGTATAAAAAGAATCATCTCTCCCTAGGATTTGGGGGAAAGGCTGTTTTAGTCAGAAGAAAGGGCATCTGCAAAGGTCCTGATGTGGGGATGAACTTGGGGAGGGCAAAGGATATAAAGAGGCGAGTGTCACTAGAATAGAATGTGTGAGGGGAAGGAGTAATAAAGTTATGCTGCTGAGGCCTCCAGGAGTTTGGAACAACTGTGGTTAAAAGTGGTTACACTGCTCAGACCAGTTTAAGAAAACTCGCGGAGTAGGAAATTGTTACCTAATAGGGATTTATGAGATGTACTTGGGAATCATTGATTGTGTGAGTTTGAGGCTTTTGGAAGTTTAGCTACTACATTTTTCCTTCCAGCCTACTCTTACAACTTTGAGACAGTTTAATACTGTTTACAAGAGTGTTCTTTTTTGGTTGATAATTTTTTTAAACTTCTCACTTTCGAAAGCTGTATAAGCAGTCTGAGCATTTGGCTTGTTTTTAATCATGGGATTGTCTTATTTTGGGCAGTGAAATTCATATGGAGTATGTTTATTCATGCTTTTTTGACTCACTTCTTCCACGGCTGTTCTTGAATTTGCATTGCCATCATATGAATGAATCAAGAGTGTCATGCTCAGCCTTTTGAAGAACAAATCAGGAACACTTACCAGAACTTTTGGAGACACATTTAACCTCTTAGTAAGTGGAAAATAGGTTTTTGTGCAGTAGAGTAGGTCTGTGTTTTTGCTTTGTAGTTGACTATTTCTCAGTCTCCCTTACAAATGCTTTCACTACTGGTCTCAGACTTGTGGTATTGGAGATACCTTCACACTGAGCTACATCCCCACTCTTTTAAAAATTTTTATTTTGAGGCAAGATCTCAGTAAGTTGCTAAATTTCCCAGGATTGGGCTCAAAACTTGTGATCTTCCTGTCTCAGCTTCCCAGAGTGCTAACATTATAGATGTATGCCGCCATGCCTGGCTTGCAAACATTCTTTCTTTAGGCAGCTTGAGTGGTACCACATCTGCAAACACCTTTGTCCTCATCACAGTGTACTTTGTAGTTATGAAGTGCGTGAATACACAGTTTGTCAAGTTGTTAAGAGGTTTAGTGGCATAAAAAAAAGATAACTTGCTTGTCATTTTTTGCCTCAGGTCATCTCACCTATGCTTAAGTAAAAAGGAGTGATGTATGTAAGCAAAACAATGGATCCTTTAGTTTCTGCATGCTTATTCAGTTAAAATTTTTTAAAAGCCTACTTTTATAGGTTTTTTTTTTTTTGGTACCAGGGATTGAACTCAGGATTGTGCACCTGGAAGGCAGGCGCTTATGCCGCTGAGCTAAATCCTCAGCCCCTATTTATTTATTTATTTATTTATTTATTTATTTTTTATCATTTCAGTATTAAAACCAGACTTTGAGGATTGCAAGTTTGAGCCCAGCCTGGGCAACCTAACAACTCAAGGGGCTGGGAATATTGTTCAGTGTGAAGGCCTTACGTTCAATCCTCAGTATTGCAAAACATGAAAAAAGGGGGGTTGCGGATTTTAAAGAAAAATATTAGGTCAGATGCATTAGGATATGACAAGAAATGTGGGAAGTGATCCATGAGTGTTTGATAAGTGTGTAGGTCTGGCACAGTAACTTTTAAGGGTTTAGGTGTTAAAGCCAGAACAACTAGTCAGTTAGCTGTGCCTCTAAATAACTCTGTGACCTTGAGTTGCTCAATTCATCCCTCGAGGGCCTGCTTCCACTGTCCCCTTGGCTATGGGCCCAACTTCTTAGCTACCACCCTATGCTGTGTCTCTAGAGAAGGAAAATGAGAGTTCCTACAGTATGCCAGGCTCTGGGAAATACTAATGAACTGGTGTATTCTGGTGAGCATGCAGATTGTGACTATATTCTACTCTAGTAAATACGACTATGCATGAAAGAGCTGTGAAGGAGTGCCGGCTGTTATGGAACCAGCAAACACAGAGAGTGCTTGAATGTAAATCTATGTGCAGAGGCCCATCGAGGACGGCTATTTTAAGGAAGGGACCTGTGAGCAGCTGAAGAGGGAGGGAGGATCCTTAGAGGAGAAAATGTGTGTACTGTTAAACTTATAGAGACCAGGGAATCTCTGAAATAAAAGGGTTTAGTGAGATATAACAGATGCTAGCCAGAAAAGAGAAATGACTGGGTACTGGACATATAACTATAACTATCACTATAACTATAACTGCTAGCAGCAGAGCTAAATAAAATTTGGAAAATTTTCCTAGGATCAGACCTAAGAGCATTTTTTATAAATTAGAGGGAAGGGAGACCTACATTGACTGTGGACAATAGAGTCTAATGCAAAGCTGGCAAAGCTCTGGGGTAGAATGGTAGTCAGTGAGGAGAAACACTTGTTTCTGTGTTGATTGCGATTGACAGTCTGGGCAGTTTGTAAGCATGGCCATAGTGATTTGCCATGATAGGATTGAAGTCAAGGTTTCAACTATCAGTCGTTTTCTGGCCACTGTAAATTTAGGACATTTCAGAGTTTTCTTGTATTAGCACGTAAGTTGAGAGATGAATAATAGAATGTAGGGGAAAGGTTAGCTTTGCTTTTCATAAGAGAAAACCAAGGCTTGGAAGGTTTAAGTAGCTCTGTTGGTCAGGGTCCCATAACAAGGTAAGAAGTGACATAGAGTCAATCAGACTTAACTTTGTTTTGTCCTAAACTTTGTGTTACTCCTCCTCTTCTGTGTTTCTCTGCTATGAAGTCCCCATTGTTCAGGTACCTTACCCAGGTTGGCATTTTGTTCCCATAACTGGACAGTTTCACCCAGGTTCCCTGATGGAGCCTAAATGCCGTGTGAGTTTGAAGTCCACGTACTTGTCATTCCTGGTTTCCTTGAGATTGAACTCTAAGGACTGGTTTTTATCCCACAGTGCAAAGAGGCAGTCCTGGTTCACCTTCACTGCTAGAACTTTTGAATGGTAACATCTTGAATTATTATTAGATTGTTACATAAATTCATTTCAGTGCATTTTGGTAGATTGCCCTCTGGAGAACTGTTTTAGAAGGCTAAAATAAATTCATAGAACAAGCTTCCTGAATGAGTTAGTACTTGAATGCTGATTTCTTTCTGCCTCTAAGGAAACACTCAACTATGGAGCCTAGGGTTGGGTGGGGAGGGCAGTGTTTTATCTCTTGAACAGTGCTTATGAGAGGGATCATTCACAAGGAAAGCCTCAGCTCAGCACTGTACCTGTTAAAAGGGAACATTATAAGGGCGAGTTTTGCAGGGTTGCCATGACTGAAAGGTGGCTTTGCAAGTGGTATCAAAACTGGCTTACAGCTAAGAGGATGGGATTTCTTTCTCACACAGTGAAAATGTTCTAAAGTTGATTATAGTGTTGGCCACACAATTCTGTGAATATACTGAAAGCCATCATTAAATTGTATATTTGAAATGGATAAATCTTATAGTATGTGAATTATGTTTCTATAAACCTATTATTTTAAAAAGTTAGAAGTAATAAGTTTCAAGGATGTTAATCATATAGACAGTTGTGACTGAGCTCTAGGTTTAGAGATGGTGACTGTCACTGCTCTTGGAATCCAGGGCAGTTCCTCGTGCATTTGAAGTACAGGCAAGGCCTTCTGATCTGCACATGGGCCATACAAAGCCAGGGAGGCCCTGACATTAAACAAAACCAGAGTGCACCTCTCAGGGGAGGAACTGGTATTTTTTTCTACAAATGACAATAAGAGGCCATGTATATCTTGTTGATGGGCAGACATGGGAAGCCTGGATGGAGCTCAGGCCTCTGCTGCCTCCTGTCTGAGAGACCATAGTGAAGTCACTTTCTTTTGGGTAGGACTCACATGGTAGTGCTTTGTGCATGGCAGGCACTCAAGAGAATGGTTTGTTTGTTTGTTTGTTTGTTGTTGTTTTGTCTTTTTGAGGCAAGGTCTTTCTATGCAGTTCAGGCTGGCTTTGAGCTCACTTTATAGCTCAGGCTAGTTTTGAATTGGCAAGGATCCTCCTGCCTCAGCCTCCCTAGTGCTGGGATTACAGGCATGAACCACCATGCCTGCTTGGGAATGGGTTTATGCAGTTGTTAAAGGATTGTTGCTAGAGGACACAGTAAAGAAGGTGGATGGTCTGTTGTCCTGTGTAGTTCACAGTTGAGATTGTGGTTCTCACTTTGCAGTACTGACATTTTGGGCTGTATTTTTTTAAGTACTAGGAATTGAACCCAGGGCCTTCACACTGAGATACATCACCAACCCTTTAATTTTTTTCTTTTGTTTTGAGACAAGCCTTGCTAAGTGACTAAGATCTAGACTAGAATTTGCCCACTGTATTGGGATTATGGGTGTACACTACCATGCCTGGTGTGGACTGCATACTTCTTTGAGGTGGGACTGTTCTATGCAGTGTCAGATGTTTAATAGCATCTCTGCCTCTAGATTCCAGAAAGTCCTTTATCTCCTTTGTAAGATAATAAAAAATGTTATTTGACATTGCCTGGTATTGTAGTCCACCTGGGCAACTTAGCAAGACTCTGTCTTAAAATGAGACAGGTTCAATCCCTAATACTAAGACGGAAAAAGGTGTCTCACTAAGTATGATGCCTCTAATCCCAGCAGTCCAGGAGGTTGAGGTAGAAAGATCACAAGTTTGAGTCCAGCTTGGGCAACAAAGTGAGACTCAGTCTCAAAAAACAGAAGGAGTTGGGAATGTAGCTCAGTGTGAAGGCCCTGGGTTCACTCCCCAGTACTATACCAAACGAAACCAAACCAAGCCAAACCAAATAATGTTCCTTCTGCCTGGGAACCTTGGCAAGGGGCAGTGGCCAGGGACATGCTAGATACAAGGATTTGAAAAGTAGAGAAATTTCTTCTGGCCAAAAGGTAGGGAACCTTGAGTTTAGGCATAATGGAGTATTTGGGTTGCATTCTTGTTTCTCCAGTCATTATTATAGTATGTTTACTTTAACTTTGGCCTCTAGTGCCTCTTGTGTCCACAACTCATGACGTGGTGGTGTGGCTCAATTGTTAGATTTGATAGAGGACATAGTTTGGTTCTCAGCTCTGCTTTATACTAGCTGTGCCCCTCAGGTCTCCTTTGATCTCCCTGGGCATGAGTTTCCAATGATTATCAACTTCATAGGATTTTGTTAGGATCCAGTAAGAGCCTGACTTGGTAACCTGTGATGCTCCGAGCAGATATTTTTGCCGTTTCTTGTTAGTTTTGCTATCCTGAGTCACATGTGCATACTTCTAAATCACACTAAAAGCTTTATGCTGTGTTTCTGTCTTTTATTTATTTACTCAATTTACTTATTTATTTTACAGTGTTGAGGGTGGAACCCTGCTAGGCAAGCACTGTACCACTAGATATGCATCAGCCCTCTCTCTGAGTGATTTTTACCTATTTGATAACATGAAGTGTGATAGGATGAAGTATGGATGGATACCTGAGGTGGCTGTCTTGTCACTGGCCTTTCTTACCAGCCAAGAAGCAGGCTCTGCCTGTCTTAAACAAAAGATGACAAATCCTTCTTGGCAGTTTATAGGGGAGAAAAGTAAGGGTGGAGGGGAGTGTGAGGCTGAAGGGAAAGTGAAGGTATAAGCATACCCGTGAGAGGTGGAGGTCTGCATTTCATTCTTCTGTAGGATAGTACCTCCAGCAACTCTGTGTGCCTAAGGCTGAAAGAGAAGTGTATGATGCATGGATTAGGAGCTTGGATGGAGCTCCAGCTCCACTGTCTACTCAAGGGATCGTCTTGGCCACCATCCTTTTTCTCTAGTCTCAGTGTCCTCATGTATGAGATAATACTTTCTTCACAGAGTTGTTGTAAGGAATATGTAAAAGAATCTAAGCAAAGTGCTTACAACCTTGCCTGATACCATATTAAAGGCATAAAAAATGTCATTGCTATAGTATAATGTTATTAAGAAAGAGTTTAACTTTTATTGCTACTGGAATAGGAGGGAGAACTGCTCCCTAATTCCCATTTTAAGAAGCATCTTTGACTAAAGATATAAAGTGACTTCTATGAAGTGTCACACAACGTAGGGGTTGGCAGATGATCTGTGTAAAGGGTCAAGTAGGAGATATCATTCACTTTGTGTGCTGTGTGGTCTCTGTGGGACCTCTTCAGCTCTGTCCCTAATAGTGTGAATGCAACCACAAATGATACAGAAACTAATGGTGTGCCTGTGTTCCAATAAAATTTTACTTACAAACATGGGTCCTGGCTGGATGTGATCTATTGGCTAGAGTTTCCTTAAATATGACATAGTTGGTAAGCAGTTAGTGGTGGGTTAGGTCTTGAGTCTTTGTCTTCTGGCTCCAAATTCTAACCCTTCCTTTCTTGTTCTCTCATGTAATTTCTTCTGTATCTGAATACAGGAGAAGCTTTTCTGCCACAGGAACCAAGGACTTCTAGAGCCAGTCACAGTGCTTGGGAGGACAGGGTATGTTTCTCAACCTCTGTGACGCCTGTAGAGATGTTCTCTTACCTGTTTTTGTAAAACCAGAAACAACATGTTTTGGTTTCCTTCCTTCATTCTTGCCTTCCCTCTGTTGCTTGTTAATGATGCAAAAGTCAATGTGAATAATTCCAAGTCATCATTGGCAAGGGCAAGCTCTTATTGGCTTCTACCTCAGATTCTAAAAAGCAGGTTACCAGCCTTTCCTGCTGCTCTGTGTGGTGAGGAGCTGCTGCCATGGCATCTCCTAGGAGACAGCAGGGCATCTCCTCTGTGCTCTTGAGCTATTGGAATTATGGGATGAAAGAGATAGTGGAATGAAACTCATCAAGAGAGTAAGCAGCCCACAATTATCATTCTAAGTCTGACCATCAAAAATAAGGGCAAGGAGAAGGCCCCATCTTGTTAAGATAAGGTCTCTTGACCTTTTCAGCTTGACTTCTGCTCAAGAAAGACAAAGGATCCAGTTGTTGCTGCCAGGGTCCACTCTAGGAAGATTTGCTAGAGAGATTCATCTTTGAATTTTGATCAGTTCTGCAGGACCTTTAGCACTTTGTTGACCCAAAGTGATCTTGAGGAGGAATTAGCCCTGACAGATAGACTACCTCATATGGCATTCACAAACTGTCAAGGCAGCATTTAAAACAACACAGAAGACTCAGAACTCATTTAAGAATTGAAAGAATAAGTCTATTTTCCACATGATAATGCTGTTGGTGCTGTATAAATAATGTGTACTAAAAAGATGAAGAGGTTGCAGAATGACCTGAAGATAGAATCCATGCCACATGGCTTATTCGAGCTGCTAAGTTCTCCCTTTTTGTTAGTAGTAAACAGAATGTTTAAGTAGATTTTGTGTTTCACACTTTTGCTATTTGGACTTTGGGGAGAAGGCAAATGGTTCTTTTGTGTTGTTAATATTTATAAAAACTCAATTTCTTGGTCCTGAAGTAGAATGGCTAGTAAATAGCTTAGTGTTTTCTCTTGAGAAGCCTAATAAGAAATTTTAATTATATTTCATTTACTGCTTAGGTAACTTCTAATGGGAGATTGGTTTAGGAATAATTATTTGGAGGTTACTCTGTTTTTAGGGTTGATGTCCAAGGATTATCTACATTATTACTAATCTATTAGTAGGTTACATTTTACTTCTTTTATTATTACAGATTTACAGTAGGCTTTGGGTCCCTGTCAGAAATGGGCCACCATTTGTTATGGACTGAATTATGACCCCTGAATTCATCTGCTGATTCCCTAACCCTCTAACCCTCAGTGTGATAATATTTGGATGTAGGGCCTATAAGGAGGTAATTAGAGTTAATTGAGGCCATAAAGGTGGAGCTCTAGTCTATAAATTGGTATGCTTATAAGAACAGGAAGAGGCACCAGGGACTTATGCTCATAGAGAAGGTCATGTCACAGTAAGAAGGCAGGTACGTATAAGTCAAGAGAGGAGCCTCAGGAGGAACACAGGCAGCTGACACCTTGGTCTTGACTTCCATCCTCCAGAACTATGAGAAACAAATGTCATTTAAGCAAACCATAATGTGATATTTTGTTACAGGGATATGAGTAGACTGATAAACTACTGGTGATGTGTCTTCTCCCAGCTTTTGACAGGTACAGGTTCAAATCCTGACCTAATGTTTATGAACTTGAGGAAATGGACAAGGTGATAAGCTTCTCATGCCCCAGTTTCCTTTTCTGTACAGTAGAGATTATGTGTGTCTCAGGAATTATGTATTTTATATCTGTAAATTGTTTAGGTGTGACTCAGGGAAATGCTTGACTGCAGTGAGTCTTGCTCTCAAATATCCATCCTAATTTATTCTCAGCTTGGCCTAAGATACCCATCTCTTAGATAGCTGGTTATGACTGAGGCATGTGGGGTGTGGAGGAAATATACTGACTCTGGGATCAGGCTGCTAGAGATCTTATCTCAGTTTTGTCTCAGTTGTAGCTATTGGCTGTACAAAGAAAAGATAACAGCATTCAAGTGAAACAACTTTGTAAGCTGTCTGATAACTTGGATTTTATTTCAGGGTCTACAAAGATAAGCAATCACCATTAAAGTATTTGCATATTAGAGAGGGCCCTGTTGTGACTCATCTCTGGGCTCTAAAACATTGCCTCAGTTTGCCTAGATTCAACATAAGGGTAGAGTAGAGCTGGATCACTAGGGTTCTTGTTTGTGGCACCAATGACAAAATTTTATACCTCCAGTTAAACCCAGATGTGGCTGTCCTTGTAGTCTTTTGTCCCTTTTATATGTATTTATATTAAAGACTTAACCTAGCATCTTGAGAAGCAGACCTTGCTGGTTGTATTCTCTCACATCCTCAGTACTTATTTCAGAGTCTAGTATACAGTAGATGGTCAAACATTTTTATTTTTTAAAACAAGTTTATGGAGAAGAGATTTATATAGCTTACAATTCAGCTACACAAATTATATAATTCATTGATTTTTAAACATTAATAGTACTCAATTATTTTCTCATTTCATGTATTTTTAAGTGAATGAATAAATATTACTCAGCTGGCATTTCACATGTAGTATTGATACATTTAGTCAGTTAACAAATGCCAAGTGCTAGCTGTTATTGGGTAGATGGCCTCAACATTGTGGATACAGCACTATTGTGATTAGATGAAATTCTGCACACTTTCAGAGATTACATCCTAGTGAGAAAAATACTATATCTGGATTTGGCCATGTGTTGGCCTTTTCTTTCTCATCTAGCTTTTTCTTGCTATTAAAGAACTACCTAGAATAACCATAGTCCACTTTGTCTTAGATTAGTTATTCTTATCATTTTGGAAGTTGCTGATAAAGATTTTGTGTCATTTTAGATCTCATCAGTCAAAGGCTGGAGATATGAGGATGGAGGTTTCAGATGCTCTGAATTTGAAAGAATAAAATGTGCAGAGTGCTTCTCAGTATGAGCATCCCATGCTTATAGGGTGCAGTAGCAGAGGGTTGTAGTTCCTCTGGTCTTTTCTGATTGTGTGACCTTTTGTCTGCCGTCTTCTGCAAGCTGTTGTGTTGGAAAGCTGCTGGTGTAAGGAGAGGCATGTCACTGCTCAGCAGTGGGAAGAGATGGGCAGCTTGGATTGTGCTTATTTGGAGGGATGCCAGAGACAGCTATTGTTGTGGTCCCTTAACAGCCAGAATGGCAATTAAACTTTCCAGAGTCTACAGACCAGCTTGGTTTTTGTATTTGTTGTGTCAGTCCAATACACAAAATTCCAAATCTCCTGAAGAAAAGGTGGCATCATGGTCCTGGAAGCAATGTGGAAACCAAACAATCAGTAAGATTTATTTTTTTTATTTTTATTTTATTTTGGTGGTACTGGGGATTGAACTCACAACCTCACACTTGCCAAGCAGGCATTTAAGCCACTGAGCTAAATCCCCAGTCCCTTAACCTTTTTTTTTTTTTTTTTAAATTGGTACTGGGGATTGAACCTCAGGACTGTGTGCTTTCAAGGCAGGCACTTATGACGCTGAGCTAAATCCCCAGCCCCATTTTAAAATTTATTATTTTTTTTCAGGAAGCATTTTTTAAATAGCCCTTTTTGTCTTTTTTGTTTTGGAATCCAGAGATGAGCCAGAACAGGACCCTCTCTGCCATTCAAATTCTTTTAATGGAGGTTGCCTGTCTATAGACCCTGAAATAGCACCCAGATTATCAGACAGTTTTTATAAAGTTCAGTCTGACTTGAATGTTGTTTTCTTTCTTTCTTTTTTTTTTATTTAGAGAAAACAAAATGAAACAGAAAGAGGATAGAAATAATACAAAATTAAAAAAATAAAAACAAAAACCAGTAAGAAATCACTAGTTGACAGTTACATATTTTCCTCCTAAAAGTAGTTGTTCAAGTTACAAAAGTAAGGCATACAAAGTAAACATTTAAACAGTGAGACTGCAATCAGCTCTGTTCATCTATCCAACAAAAAACTTAGTATTATGGTCATCAATCCTACACACTCAAACATATGTGCAAACATACTTTCCTTTCCTCTCTTTTTACAATAGCTATAATCAATTCTCATAAACTGTTTAGAAGTTCTACACATGTATATGTCTCTACATGCATACCTAGCCTTTCTGTATTGGAAAAACAAACCAAAATAAGTCAACAATACAAATTCCTAGAGAAACACAAAGTGAGAAGGACATATAAAACCACAATACTAGGTGATCTATGGTTGTCACCATGATGTCTCCTATTATTTTCAATAAAATTGTCTATATCGTCAGATATAGTATAATTAAACTTAGTGGTACATAGCACTATTAATAAAAACTGAACATTGGAGACATTATAAGACTTCAAAGGCAGTTAATAGTCAAACCAGAATGGGTATCCTATTGAATTCTGCCTTCCCCAGAGTAGTTGCCCCTACTCCTAGACTTGACACCCTCAAGCATACCAGATTCGAATAAAATTAGTCAAGACAAAACAGCAATATAGCCAATCTTCTCTGCCTCATCTCTGCTATGCTATTTTTCTATCATTGTTGTTTACTTTTCTCCTTCATTCCCCTGTCTGCCCCTTACATTGAGGCCTTTCTGCCATTGTTCCTGGAATCCTGGTGGACACGCTCTCTCTAGAATGTCCTTCAGTATTTGGAGTGTTGGATTGGTGGTCACGAACTCCCCCAGTTCCTCTTTGTCATGGAAATATCTTGTCTCTCCATTAATTTTGAGAGACAGTTTTGAAGGGTACATCAATCAGGGTTGGAGGTTATTTTCTTTCAGGGCTTGGAATATTTTGCTCTACGCTCTTCTTGATTTGATAGTTTGCAACAAGAAGTCTGCTGTGATTTTAATGAATTTTCCTTTATAGGTAATCTGTTTCTTTTCTCTGAACGGTTTTAATCTTTCTGTTCTCATGATGGATTTCAGGGATCCTGACTATTACATTTCTGGGTGTAGATCTGTTTTGGTTGTAGCTGGCTGAAGTTCTGTATGCCTCATATATCTGAACATCACTTCTGTTTCCTATGCTTGGGAAGTTTTCCTTAATTAAGCCTTTGTATCGTTACTTCTTGGTTCCTTTTTACTTTTAAGAGATCCTTCCTTTCACGATCATACATTGCAAATCTATCTTCAAGTTTTGAAAGTCTGTCTTTAGTTTCTGTTAAGGAGTTTTGCCAGCTTTCAATGGAGTTTTTAATTTCCTGATACTCTCTTTGGATCTGTTTCATGTATTCTAGATTTTGTTTATATTCTTCATCAAAGGCTTCTCTCCTTTTTGAGAGAATGGGTTCCATTTCTGAAGAATGGGTTCCTCCATTCTTCCATTTGTGTCTTCTTGAGGATTACCCAGCATTTCTTTTATTAATCTTCTTATATCTTGCTTCACCTGAGTTAGAATTTTGATTTAAATTTGTCGATGAGGTCACGAAAGTATTTATTTCTGGTGAGGCTATGTCTGACTGCATGTCCACTGCCCTCAATCTCCTCTGCATTTACCCCTCCTGGGCTTATTTTCCCTGGGTCAGTGGTTGAAGGCCTTTTGCTGTTTCTTTGTCTTGTCAGGCTTCTGGTTTGTCTCAGACAAGTGAATGGTGGAGGTGTCTGGATCTTTACGTACTTCCTTAAGTCCCTCTGCACTTACTGGCTAGGGCAGTGCTGCCCTCCCCTGTGTGCTGTTGCTCTGTGAGATGCACACATGGGCGGGGGTGTGGGTCAGCCCCTTCCCTCTCAACCAGTGAGTGATTTCAGCACATTAGACTGTGCCCTCCCAATATCATAGATTTGGCTGTTGGGTTCCTATCAGGGGAATGGCCCAGCCCAAGCAGATCCCACCAATCCACTTTGGGCCAGGAGCTGCTTACTGAAGCCACCTTAGCTGTTGATTCAAGCCTGACTTGCCCAAATCCAATATGTTGTCCTACTGATGATCTTGCTCTGGGGAATCCAGTTCCCAGCACTCACCAAAGTCTGTGCAGCTCCGCTCGCTGTCTCCACTGCCCATTGCAGTGCCTCCTTCCACCAAAGGTCTCGCGCTCAGCAACCCCCCACTCTCGGCAGGGCCTCGACCCCAGCTCCATCATGAGTTGCCAGACTCCAAAACGTGCCCAGCACAGCTACTGGAGCATTCCCAGCTCCAACCCTCTGTCCACGCTTTCTTCTTCTTCTTCTTCTTCTTCTTCTTCTTCTTCTTCTTCTTCTTCTTCTTCTTCTTCTTCTTCTTCCTCTTCCTCTTCCTCTTCCTCTTCCTCTTTTTTTTTTGTTTTTCCTCAGTTTTTTACTGGGTCATGAGGATTCTTCTCCTTTTGTCTGGTCTTCTCCATGGTGTCAGATTCTAGCATTTGAGTTGTCTTTCTCAGAGAGCTCTCTATTGTGCTACAGCTCAATCAGCTATCTTGGATCTCTCCTCTTTTCTTTGTATTGTCACACACATGTAACTTGAATGGAACATATTAGGTTAAATGACACACAAACTTTTCTTGAGCAATTCTAATAATGGTACTGGTATTATTGTTTCAAAATTTTTGTGTATATTGAGGTATAAATGTATAACCCATGTTATAAGTAACATGGGTTACTATGTTATATCCTGATTCAATCATCCTGTATATCCTTGAGATGGCTTTGTATGAGGAGAATGTAAACAAATGAAAGAGGTTAAGTAAATAACTCTATAATATTGAATTTGAGTTGGAAAATTTCAGTATGAAACTATGAAATATTTTATCTTAAAAGTAAATATATGGAACTAGACACAGTAGCACGTGCCTGTAATATCACCACTTGAGAGACAGACAGGAGGATCACAGCTTAAGTCCTGCCTGGGCAACTTACCCTACATCAATCAATAAAATGAAACAAAATAAAGTAACACTGGGGATACATCAGTGTAAAGAACACTACATTCAATTCCCAGTTTTAAAAAATATGGTATATTCCTATGCAGATATTTATAGTCTCAGAATAGTAACAGTGGTGCTACTATTACGATATAATTTCTGAGAACAAATAAAAAATTTTGCATTCTAGGCCTACATTACTGAACATATAGCCAATATATACTTTACTCTTTTCCTTTTAGTCCTGGTTTAGACTTAGTTCTGTGGGTTTACATTTAATACTTTGCACCAGTCTTCTGTTGTCATCTTCCTAGTCATTTTGATTATCTGAAACTTACTCTATGAGAAGTTCTGCAGGATGGGCTTATGTGAACAATATTGCTAGAATACTTACGAGCTGTTACTAGTTTGTGCTCTTACACTTGAAAACCAATTTTGTGGATCTCATGTCTTCAGAACATACATATTTTTTTGGCACCTTAAAGATGCTGCCACATTTTTCTGAAGCATTGCTGTTGAAGTTGGGTGGGAATTTAGTTTTCCTTACCTTAGAAAGCACTTGCCCAAAGAAATTCCTCCCCTACAGTTTGATAGTTTTGCTAGAACATATATCAGGGTAAGTCATTCAGAGTTGGTATTCCCAGGTACATGGTGGTTCTTGGAATATATAATTTCAAATCCCTTTATCTCAGCAGAATTTTTTTGAATTGTTTAGTGTCTGTTCCTTTGGTGTTCCTCCCCACTGTCTTCTGGTTGTTGAATCTTATTTGTGTATCTTTAATATTGGTCACTTTCTCTGAGTTTTTTTTTTAAGGCTGCTCTTCATTTCCTTTTAGATTTTTTAAAAAATTGTGTTCTTTTCACTTTCTAGGTGAATTTTCAGAAGAATTTTTTTAGTTTCTTAAATTCTTTTCCTAATTGAGAAATGTGTTATTCTTTCATATGTTGTTTGCGCTGGGTCCTTCATCCTGCTTGGAAATAGAGGGTTGCACTTATCTTATGTTTTAGATTTAAAATATCCCTTGAGAGGATCAAGTGTTTAGAGGTGGGGCATTTGGAAGGTAATTGGATCATGAGGGCACTATACTCTTCATTTGATTACTCCATTGTTATGTTTATAGCTCTGTGTGCTGCTAGAAGGTGGGGCCTGGTTGGAGGAGGTGGTCATTTGGATGCATGCCTTTGGAGGGTATATCTTTTTTTCTGACTCTTTCCTTCTCTCTCTTTCTGTCTCTCTTCTTCTTGGCTGCTATTGGTTAAGCAGCTTTCCTTCACCAGGCCCTTTCATCATGCTGTTTCTGCTTGGAACCTGCTGACCATGGACTGAACTTTCTGAAATGTGAGCCAAATAAACCTATCTTCCTTTAATGTGTGTCAGGTGGTTTGTTCCAGCAATAGCAAACTGACTAGTATGAGTTACATGGGTATTTTTGGCAAGTTTTCATTACATGTAGATACATTTTTGTAATTCTTCCTTTCTTCTTATAATGTTGTATGGGATATTACCTGGAGCATTTTCTGCTGTTCTTAGTTATCTATAGACTGGAATGGAAATTGTAGTCAGTAGTACTGTTGAGGTATCAGAACTCTCTTTCATCCTTTTCTTGTCATGTTCTTGTATATGGCAGCTTTTTTTCCAAGCTCTTCTCCTACACTTCTCCTTTTCATCTAGGGTTACTCTGCTGCTCAGTTGTGGTTTTACTCCAGTGGTGTTTTCCTTGTGAAGAGGCCCTGTCCTGGAGGAGATATCCATGGGCCAATTTTGAGAGTGGAGATCAGCCTAGTTACCTCTCATACTTTCCTTCCATCTTCTTGAGCTTCTTAACCAGGAGAACAGGAAAAATGTCTTCCAGTTTTAATACAGTTTTTACCTTGGGCTAACAGGAGATTTGGGGTTCTTTTTTCAGGCCCTTTCATCGGGTACCTTGTTGTTTCCTTCTGGACAGATGTCAGATAGGCCCTGTGGCTATTGATTTGTTCTTGCCTGCTTATAGTTTGAATTTTGCAGGTGTTCTTTGCTACCTAGCTTTGCTATAAATACTTTCCATGGGCTTTTGATTTTGCTGTTTAGTTTCTCTCTTCCCCCACTATGGGGGATTGAACTCAGGGCCTTCTCACTAAACTTCATCCCCAGTCCTTTTTTATTTTTCGTTTTGAGACAGGATCTCGTTGAGTCACTAAGTTGTCCAGGCTGGGCTCAAATATGTAGCCCCTTTCTTCAGCCTTCTAGAGGGCTGAGATTACAGGCTTATGTCACCGTGCCTGGGCATTAGTTGCTCTTTTTTAATGAGGGGATTTAGAAAGATTAAAAAATAATGCTACCATCACTGCCATCTTTGCAGAATCCCTTTCTAAATAGGTGTTTAGAATAAGAATAGTAAACCCTCCTTGATAATAATCCCACTGGACAAAGCACAAAGGAAGGAAAGCACCAGTGAGGATGAAATTTAAGGCATATGGGCAGCTGGTAATAGGCCAGCTGATTACAGTGGCTTAGATCTCATTTTGCTTCACAAATATGATTAACCTGATGGTTCCTAACAAGCTTTGTTCATTTGGAGCAGAGTTTCCCTGCCCAAGTGCTGCAGATAAATCATGGTGTTGAGAGTGTGATTCCTTTAACCTCTGTTCAGGACTGAGGTACAGGAGCCTATGCCAGTCACGCCAGCCTAGGCAACTTCATGTGATTATTCATAAAAGGATGTAGAAACATCATTGTGAGCCTTGCACATGAATTGATTAACTTAAACATTTTTTTTAAAGCTCCTTTTTAAGTTTCAAACATACTGAAAAGTATAAGACTTGTACAGTGTTACGTTTTGTGTCTTAATGTCCCCCCAGAGCCTCATGTCATGGGGTAAGGCTTCTAGAATTTATGATTAATTCACGGTCCAATGATGGGATTATGGATGTGAGTGCTACACCCACACTAGAGTCCGTGTGGCCAACATACAATATAAGGGAGAGAAAGAATGTTCGCTGTGTGCTTCTCCCCTTTTTGCTCTTGTTATTTTTTGGTGTCTTCATCACCATGAACTATTGCTTCTCTGCTATGCCACCCTGCCTTGTAGCCAGCTGATTATGGACTGAAATCTCCACAAATCATGAGCTAAACCTTTCCTTCCTTCATTGTGGGTGTCAGGTATTTTGTCTTAGCAATGAGAGAAAAGCAACCAAGATATACAATGAACTTGAATATGTATACCCGTTACCAAGATTTATCAGATGTTAATGTTTTGCACATTTGACTTTATTTTCATTATTTTTCTAAATAAATATAAACTACAGGTATATGAAAGTTTTTTTTTTAAATCCATTTTATTCAAAGATAAATAGGAAGAAAAAGGAGGAGGAGGAGGAGAAGACAACAATGACGATGACAACTATAACAAAATTTCAAAGCACATCAATTGGGGGGTAACAGTGGCACACACATTGCATGTTGTCATTCCCCAAATCATTCAGCCAGAGCATAAGATATCTGCCTTCAATTGTCCAAACAATATGAGTACAAATCTTTCTTTACAGTGAACTCAGAGAAATCATAGTATATTTTTTATATACATATACATGTAAATACATGTTTTTTGTTTCAGCTTGTCACACTAATGAAACAATACAATGTTTACATGTGTGTCTTATTTATTTCACTAATGAGTATGTTCCCAAGGTACCTATAAAAGTGTCCAGTTTATCATTCTTTATGGCTGAGTAATAATCCATTGTATAAAAATACCACATCTTTTTTATCCATCCTTCAGCTGATGGACATTTAGGTTGTTTCCAGGATCTGGCTATTATAAACTGTGCTGCTGTAAACATAGGTGCACATGTATCACTGTGGTATGATATTTTTAATTCTTCTGGGAAGTTACCCAGAAGGGGAATAGCTGAGTCAAATGGAACTTTCAATCCTAGTTTTTTGAGGAAATCTCCACACTGATTCTCAAAGTGGTTGCACCAGACTGTATGTCCACCAACAGTGGATAAGGTTTCCCTTTTCCCCAAAGCCTCATGAGCATTTGTTATTGGTCAATTTCTTGATACTAGCCATTCTTTCTGGGGTAAAGTGGAATCTCACTGTTTTAATTTGTATCTCTTGAATGACCAGTGATGTTGAACATTTTTTCACATATTTATTTGCTATTTATATTTCTTCATCTGAGAATTGTGTATTCATCTCAGTTGCCCATTTTTGGATTGGATCTTTAAATCTAAGAGGGCTGTTTTTTTTGTTTTTGAATTCTTTATAGTAATTCTTTGTCTGAGGAACAGCTGTGAAACATTGTCTCCCATGTTGTGGGTTGACTCTAGACTCTTGATGGTTTCTCTTGCTGTGCAAAAGCTTTTTAGTAGGGTGAGATCCCATTTGTTGATTCTTTGGGATAGTTCCTATGCAGGGTTTTGTTCATAAAGTCTTTGCCTATACCATTGTCTTCAAGAGTTTTACTTACTGTATCTTCCAGCAGATTTAATGCTTCTGTTTTAATATTAAGATCTTTGATCCATTCTGATTTTAGCTTTGTACATGGTAAAAGATTTGGGTCTTCAGCATGTGTAGAGCCAGTCTTTCCAGCACCATTATTTAGAGGCTATCTTTCTTCCAGTGAATGTGTTTGGCACCTTTGTCAAAGGTAAGGTGGCATAGTGTGTCCAGAGTTGTTTCTATATCCTTTACTCTATTCCATTGATCTTTGGGTCTGTTTTTTTTTTTTTTTTGCCAGTATCACACTGTTTTGATCACATGAGCTTTATAGTATAATTTCAAGTCAGGGATTGTGATGCCTCCTGCCTTACCCTTTGTTGCCTAGGATTGTCTTTACTATCATAAGTGTCTTCCATTTCCAAATAAATTTAGGTATGTTTTTTCTAAATCTTTGAGGTATGCTAATGTTATTTTGATCAGAATTGCATTAAATCTGTATAACAGTTTTGGGACTATGGCCATTTTCACTCTGTTGGTTCTTCTTATCAAAGAGCAAGGGATATATTTCCATTTTCTGATATTCTCTTCAATCTCCTTTTTCAGAGTACTATAGTTTTCAGTATAGAGGTCTTTTACATCCTTTGTTAGATTGATTCCTAAGTATTTGATTTTTTTGGATGTGAAAGGTAGTATTTCCATAATTTCTCTCAGTGAGTTCATTGTTTGTATACAAGAATGCTGTTGATTTTTGAGTGTTGACTTTGTATCCAGGTATGCTTCTGTATTTGCTTATTAAATCCAGAAGTCTTTTGGTGGAGTTTTTGGGGTTTTATGTGTAACATATCATGTCATCTGTGAACTTTTTCCCTTCCTAGCTTTATTCTTTTTATTTCTCTCTTTTGTCAAATTGCTCTGTCTTAACATTTCCAGTGGTGATAATGGACATCCTTGTCTTATTCCTCATTTGAGAGTGAAAGATTTCAGTTTTTGTCTGTTTAGTATGATATTGGCTGTTGGGTTTCATAAATGGCATTTATTAGATTGAGGTAGAGACTTTCTATTCTGTAGGGTTTTTATCATGAATGAGTTTTAGACTTTGTCAAAAGCTTTTTTTGTATCTATTGAGATGATCATGTGATTTTTGTCTTTGGCTCTGTTGATGTGGTATATTACATTTACTGATTTGCATATGTTGAACCATCTCTGCAGTCCTGGGATAAATCTCACTTGGTCATGGTGTATATTTTATTGATGATTTGCTGCATTTTGTTTGCTAATATTTTATTGAGAATTTTCACATCTATTGGTCTGTAGTTCTTGTTTTTGATTGTGTCTTTCTCTGGTTTTGGTATCAGAGCATGCTACTTTCCTCCAGGAATAAGTTAGGGAGAATTGCTTCCCTTTCAGTTTCATTAAAGATTTTGAGGAGTATTGGTGTTAAATCTTCTCTAAGTTTCTTATAGAATTCAGCTGTGAATTCGTTAGGATCTGGGCTTTTTAATTATTTTCAATTTCAGTAACTGATATTTTGTTATTCAAAATTTTTATATTTTCTTGATTCAGCTTTGGTAATTTATATGTTTCTAGGAATATGTTCACTTCTTCTGTGTTTTTCAGCCTATGTGACTAAACATTTTTGAAATAGGTATTGATGATCTTCTTAATTTCCACAGAATCTATAGTAATTTCACCCTTTTCATTCCTGATTGCATAAATTTGAGTTTTTTCTTTTCTTGATAAGGTTTACCAATTTCAGGTGTTCTTTCAAAGAACCAACTGTTTGATTCATTAATTCTTTGTAATGTTTTCTTATTGTGAATTGCATTAATTTCTGCTCTAATCTATATAATTTCTTCCCTTTTATGAGCTTTGGTCTTGACATGTTCTTCTTTTTCTAGAAGCTTGCCATGCATTATTAGCTTATTTGTGCTCATTCTGTTTTCCTAGTGTGAGAATTCACTGCTATATATTTCCCCTTAAGACCCCAGCCCACAGGTTCTGGTATGTTGTATCTGCCTTTTAATTGAATTGTAGATTGTTAATTTCTTTAATTTCATTTGTGACCCATTGGTTCTTCAGGAGGATATTAGTTAATTTCCATGTATATATGTAGTTTTTGCAGTTTCTTTTTCCATTAATTTCCAATTTCAGTCCACTATAGCCAGATAATATGCATGGAATAATTTCAACTCCTTTGCATTTACTTAAGCACATTTTCTGTGGGCTAATCTGTGATCTGTTTTAGAGAACATCCCATGTGCAGTTAGAAGAATATGTATGCTGATGTTTTTGTGTGGAACACTCTATAAACTTAGGAAGTCCATTTCTTCATAGATTTGAATCAGTTCTGTTAGTTTTTGGCTAATTTTTTTGTCTGGTTGAACTGTCTTTTTTTGTGACAATGGGGTATTAAGCTCCCCCATTATAATTGGGTATTGTGTATTTGATTTTTTATATCTATAAATATTTGTCTTATATAGTTGGGTGCTCCCATATTTGGTGCATATATACTTATGATTGCTATCTCTTCCTCTTGAATGTTTCCCATAACAAGTATGTAGTGACTTTCTTTATCTCTTTTGATCATTTTTGGTTTGAAGTTCTCATTGTCTGCAAACAGAATAGCTATCCCTGGGTTTTTCTGGGTTCCTGTCACATGAAATTTTGTTTTCCATCCTTTGACTTTCTGTGACTTTCTTTTATATTTATAGATGTGTTTCTTGTGTACAACATATTGTTGGAGCTGGTTTCTTGACCCATTCTACCATTGTTTCTTTTAATTGGTGAATTGAGGCCATTTAAATTGATAGTTATAACTGATTTTTATGCGCTTATATTTGCCATGTTGTTTTCCTGAAGTTTGTTCCCTGATTTTCCCCTTTAATTTCTTGCCCTGTCTGATGGTTTGTTTCTATTGACATTCTAGGAATTGTGGTCATTTGTTCTCTACCTAGAATATCTTTCAGTAAGTACTCTTTGTAGGGTTGTTTTGGTGGTCATGGAATTTCTTCAGTTTTCTTTGTCATGGAAGTATCTTATTTCTCCATTAATTTTGAAAGACAGCTTTGCAGGGCACATCAATTTGGGTTGAAAGTTATTTTGTTTCAGGGCTTGAAGTACTTTGCATTAAACTTATCCTGACTTGAGGGTTTATGTTGAGAAGTTGGCCATGATCTAATGGGCTTTTCTTGATAGGTGATTGGGCTTTTTTTTTCTAACAGCTTTTAGTATTTTGTTTTTATGCTGAATTTCTGCGATGTTGATTATTATATGTCTAAGTGTAGATTTATTTTGTTATGGCTGTATGCCTCACTTCTCTTTATTTTAGATTCTTTTTTCCCATACTTGGAATTTTTCTGCTATTACCTTTGCAAACAGTTTTTGTAAATGTAATTTGTGATGACTCCTGCATTTTCAGTGACACATATCAGTATTATATTGTTTTTCTTTGCATTGTATTGGAGTAGTTGAATTTTAATTTCATGATCCCTTGTTATTTTTAAGAGTTTTTTCCTGTTTTATTGCTAGCTGTGATCTGTGGTTTTGCCAGCTTTTGATGGAATTTTTAATTTCTTGGTTATCTCTTTGAATTTGATTCATGCATTGCATTTCTTTCCTATATTGTTCATTCAATGTTTCCATCATTTTTCCACGCTCTTTTCCTTGTTTTTACATCTATGTGTTCTCTAGGTATGCTGAGCAAGTCCTTTATTAAGGTCATTTCTTTGTTTACCTGAGTGATTATTTCTGATCTGATTTCTTCTACATGGATTCGTTTCTTTACTTACTATCTTTTGAGAAATTTCAGGTGTGTGACTTCTTGTCCACTATTGCTATGTCTCCTGTACTTGTTCTATATGGGCTTGGAGTTTGAGATTGTATTTTGCTTTTTTGTTTTATCATTTTCACCTCTTGGTTAATATTTTGGTCTTTTCAATCCTAGTAGTCTCATCTGTTTGTTTTGTGTGTCTTAGGGTACTACTGTGTAGCTGACATTCACACGGTTGCTGAGTCCTGCAATGTAGAGGAAGGGCTAGTCACCTAAATTCCTTCTGTAGGGCAAGTTGGGTAAATCCTATATTCTTGCTAGGCTGAGTAGCTTAGACATATTGATGTGAACCAACCCTTACATTGTTACTGGGTCTTCAGACTCCTTCTGGCTGACATATCCACCTGTCCATGGTGTGTGCCCCAGTCAGGATCCTGTTGTGTCACTTGGGGTCTCACAGGCCTAGCTGGGTTCCTCTGGGTTGTGGGAGGCCTTGCTGGTGCTCTCCCCAGACCATCCAGGCTTCTCTGTATGGAAGAAAGGCTCACCAGTGCTCTTGCCTGCCTGCTACAGTCCTCCGAGTGGGGGGAGGGTTCTGTAAGGCTCCTGCCAAACCACTGAGGTCCTATGCTTGGATGAGGACTCACCTTGCTCTTAGTGGCCTGATGATGTCCTCTGGGTGGGGGCAGGGGTCGCTGAGGCTCCTGCCAGGCAACTGAGGCACTGCATATGGTGGAACGAATTGATGATGTACCTCTTGGCTACTGAGGTTGTCCAGGTAGGGGAGTTGTGGCCAAGGCTCTCACCACCTGCTGAGGTCATCTGGGTGAGGGGAGAAATCTGTATCTTTAACGGAAATACACTTGTTTTAAATCACTTGAATTTAATTAAAAACTATCTGACTCCCTGGCTGATCAACAAAGCAAGTGAACCAGCTAGAGCGGCTCAGAAGGTAGTGAGTCTAGCTCTGATGCACAAAGAGGGTCTTCCTGCTTTAGTGGCCTTTCTGTTTTTTTTCTCTACTATTGGTCTCCTGGGTTACATTTTATTTATTTATTAATTTTTATTAATACATGTTTGTAATACATAATGATTATATTCATTTTGGGGTAATGAATATAACATACATAGTATGTCTCAATTATTTTTTTCCTCCTTCCACTCCTGTTTTTTTAGGGTGGCTAGTATCAGATTTATTCATTTCTATTATAAGTCTCTATCAAGTTAATTATAAGATTAGCAGACTATTGAGCCAAACAAACATCTTAGGTCACAAAAGACAATTATTGTAGCCAATTTTTTTTTGTTCTTTTTTCATGCATAGTCCACGTCTTCTCATAGTCTTGAAAGGCTTGAAATTTGATGAGACTATTGTGACTTATTGTAGAACTAAATTGAATTTTTAACTTGGTTTTCAGATGCAGCTTGTTTCACCTTCCAAATGCTGTGTTATTAATGACTCCAGGGCGGATGAAAGTCCTCAGAGTCTATGCCCATTCCTTGTAATAAAGGGATCCCCATTCTAGGTCTTTCCCAGCTTCTCATGTGAATGTTGGAAGATAATAATAGAGATTGTATTTCCTTATTCCTAAATGCTACTTAAAGTGTTTTCTAGGTTTTGTCTTGGTGGGTCTGCTGGAATTGTCACAAAGGATACAGGAGAATCACATTTCCATGAACCTCTATGTTGTCAAAATAATAATAGTATTTGGGCTTTGTTATTCCCAGATATTACTTAATACTTATTACATGGTGTTTATTTTTATCAATCAAATTGCCCTGGCTCTTCTGTACCAATTATGAGCTGTTCACTTAATCTTTTAAACCCTATAGTCTAGGCCAGTGATGATGAACGTGCTAGAACTTTCAGTGATAACAGACAGCCTGCTGTGACATGTTTGCCACCAGTGGACTCTAGGCCATTATAATATTATAATAAATCCATTTTTTGTTTTTAGGAGCCTTTTCTTTCTGAAAGGGTCTGTCTCCCTTGATTTAAACATTTTATTTTGATGTAATCTTAGATTTGCTAAAGAATTGTAGAGATAGTAAAATAACTTCTACATGTCCTTTAGTTGTTAATATTTTACATATTTGAGCCCCCCCCCTGCCATGTAGTCCAAGCTGGGCTGGGCTGGAACATCCTATGAAGTTCAGGCTCACAACTTGTTATCCTCTTGCCTCAGTCTTCCATGTGCTGGGATTGTAAGCATGCACAGGATGTCTTACAAATATATATATATATATATATATATATATATATATATATATATATATATATATATATATATATATAGAGAGAGAGAGAGAGAGAGAGAGAGAGAGAGACACTAAAGACTTAAGTTTTTTTATAGGCTTGCATTCCCTTTTCACCACAAAAGACTATATATGTATGTAGTCTTTTTGAGATGGAGTTTTACTATGCATTTCAGGTTGGCCTTCAACTCACTTTGTAGCCCAGCCTCGAACTCACAGCAATCCTCTTGCCTCAGCCTCCTGAGTGCTGGGATTACAGCTGTGTGCTACCGTGCCTGGCTCATGAAATTTATCTTTTTATCTGTGTCTCTATGAATACAAACTTTTTATAGAACCATTTAACAGTTAGTAGGAAATGTTATGATGGTTTACTCCTTAGTACTTAAGCATATATTTTTCTAAGAACAAGGATAATCTGTTGTGATTACAGAATTGTAAAAAATTGAATATTAATGTATTATATACAGTCCATATTCATATTTTATTAAACTTCTATATCTCTTGTTGGTCTGAAATCTGCTCTAGGATCAGGAATTGCATTGCTTTGTTCTATCATTTTAGCCTCTTTTAGTTTGGTAGGCTTCCACAGCGTATCTGCTTTTCATGACTTGGACCTTTTCTGCATTTCTCTTCTCGCCAGTTCCTCAGTGGTGCATCCTTTAATTTGGGTTTGTCACCTGTTTCCTCATGATTCAATTCAAGTTATGTGCATTTAACAAGATCTCAAGGATTTTAAGCTCATTTCTTCTTGGCTTGCTAAAGACACACTAACTATGGAGCAGACTTTTGGTCTCACAGAATGCAAAACTTCCTGCCTGAATGTCAGGATCAAGAGGAGACTTTGTCCCCAGTGGCTCCAAACAGGTTATGGTTCATATCGTATTTGGCATGTGTGATGTTTTTAAAAATGGTGGATCTATGTTTAAAGATCTTGATACTTCATATGGAATTCCAGTCTTGCAGCTGCACTTGAGAAGTTTGCAGGTCTGATGACCCAGGTCTGTGTGTCCATAATCTGGTGAAGTTGTGGATATCATCTTTGGACAAGCACCTGCTTTCCTTCACCATGGCCCTGACCACTCATAGGATAACATGTATATTATATGTCACCCTGGGCTTTGGGTTATCTGCTTGGCCCCTGTGAGCCTGTAACTCTGAAATCTCTGCATTATCTTTTACTCTGTATTCTTCCTGAGCCTATTGGAAACAATTCGGCATTTTATGTTTTATCCCCTAGTTTATTTTCTCTTGAAAAAACCTGTTTGGCTTCTGTTCTTCTGTTTATGTGTCTCCAGCACAGATTCTATCTGCATTCACCCTTCCCAAAGGTAAATTGTCATGTGGGTATACTTTAGAACATCCAGAGCTGGCTCCCAAGGAAGTGAGTTCAGTGAGTGGTTTCTTCATTTCCATTTAGTTTGGGAAATGCTGCATCCCTAGAGGAACCTGAATCTATCTCAGGAAACAAGAGAAGCAATTTCTGAGGAGTTGAGATTGAGTCAGCTGTGCATAGGAGTTTATTTGGGGAGGAAGACTCAATATTTGATACTTGATCTGGAAATCCAGGCTTTTCCCTAATCCTTGATCTCCAGGAGGAAGAATATAATAGCAGACTATAATGGTTTTGAATATAATGATAATAGACCCCTGATTGGCAAGTTATGAATAATGATGTTAAATAATAGCTAATATTCAGTACTTTTAGGCCAGACATTATGTATATTTCTAATTATATACATACGGTTATTTCTCTATAGTTTCTGAAGTAGGTACTTTTATTATCTCATTTTGAAAGTGATAAGCTGAGGCTCAGAGACCTTCAGTTGCATGGCTAAGGTCAAAAAGAAACACAATAAACATTCATATCAGGCCTGTCTGATCTTAAAGCAAACACTTTTTAATGACACAGAGAACTGGCTTTTTGGAAAAAAAAAAAAAAAAAAACCAGAAACAAAAAAAAAACCCCAGCTTATGTGAGTTTTGAGTGAGCAAAATGACAATCGTGATTCTAGCTATTGTGTTTGGAACCCTATGATTTTCCTATTGTACTCAGAATGTTTTGAGTGTGTGCATCATTTGCAATTAATTTCCTTTGTGAGTTTCTGGAGTTGTTTGGGCTGTTTCCCTGGCTTTAGATTTGAAATAGAGAGGCCAACATCCTCTTCTGAGTGGGGTTTACCAGGTGGCTAATGAGATGGGATTTAGAAAAGAAATAGGGAAAGGATGGAGCAGGGGAGAAATCACTAAAGACTCAAGTTTTTTACAGGCTTGCATTCCCCTTTCTCCACAAAGGGGGAAAAAAATCTGGCAGAAATTAGCTTTCTGAAACTTGAGTCCCCCAGCTATTGACTGTCTTATTTGAAAAACTACTAGAAAGAAGAGAAAAATACTCTGGCTTCCTGTACATGGAAAAGCATCATTATTTTCTGAATAGTGGTAAAGGATTATTGTTCTTGTTTAGGCCTTTGTTACCACTGTGGTTTGGCTGGAGGCACGGAGAGGTGAGTGGCTGCTGGCTCTAGAGTAGCCCAAAAATGTCCTGGAGGCTTGTTAAAATGCGGATGCCATGTGATTAACTGAGAGCAGCCTTGGGGCCTGCTTTTTACTTTTCTTATTTGCACCCTAAATATGTTAGTATTTCCTACAAGCTAAACATTTTTCTTTGTGATCACAGTACAGTAGTCAAAATTAGATCAACACTGACATTTCTCTCATCTAATTCTCACATCATGCTCTGCTTTTACCATTGTCCCAATAAGAGCCTATCTTGCAAAATGATTGAGATCAGAATGACCCATTGCTTTATAATTGTTATGTCTTGTTTAGGCTTAGTCTCTTTCTCCTTGACTCTTGTGACCTCTACATTTTTGAAGATTACAGCCATTTTATTTTGCCATATGTCCCTCCATTTGTTTTGTTTGATGTTTCTTTGTGATTGGATTCAGTTCATGCATCTTGGGAAAGAATATCAGAGGTGATACATGTTCTCAGTGCATCCTAGTAGGGAGTACATGAGCACAAGTGAGGGTTATTTAAATGTTAGAAGTGAATCAAAGCCTGTTTAGGTTGTGGGTATACATCCTCAAGCCAACCTTTTGTTTGGCTGGGGAAACCAAAAATCCTGTAGGTGTGTCTTACTGTAATATTTTGATGACTGTAAATTACCAAATGCACATAACAGGTTCTTTTGTTTTGAGTAATTATCCTTTGAGTGGTTGTGTCTGGAGTTGCTGGCTGTTTATTCTGACATTGGGGCAGACATAATTGCTTTGACTCACAAACATTAATTATTGCAGTCATTGGAAGCTGTGTGAGAGGTACTTACCACCTACTCGATGATTTGCTTTCTTTCCAGAAGCTTTTAAGAAAACCGCAGGGTGGCCAGCAGGCATATTTGGGACTGGGAGCTGGAACAGTTGTTAGCAAGGCTTTCTGGAATCCTACAGATGAATGAATATCTGCATACTTTTATCTCCATGGCCACCACCACAGTCCTCTGAGTCCTTGCTACCTCCATTTCTGATCTGCTAGTTCTCTTGTTTGCACCTCTACTCTGTTTTCCCCACATAACTCTTTTCATTGACTTCCCTTTTTATGCCATGAATAACACCTGTGCTTCTTGTCCTGGCTCCAGGGGTTGTCATGATTCATGCATGACCTGCTTCAGTCTTCCTAAAGGCTCTTTTCTCACCTAAACCTTAGTAGTGTCAAATTCTTGGGACATTGTGATAAATGCTAAGTCCCAGACCTCCAGCCTGTCTGAATCAGAATTTGCATTTTTAACAATTTCCTGGGAGGTTAGTATATACCCAGACCATTATTATCCCCACTTGGAAGTGGGTGTATCTTTAGTTCATGTAGGTCTTGCTTTGCTTGTCACCTTCCAGAAAAACCTTCTTTGACTCCCCTTTGCAAAACACTCCTTCACTGTATGCAGGATTTTTCACAATATGCATTGTTATTTGACAGTGTCACCTTTGCTAATGTCACCTTTCTGAGGTTTAGGAACTGTTTTGTCTTATTACCCCTCCATTCCTGTTGTTTACCATATAAGGCGCACTATCCCTCGTATGTGGTAGGCCGCACTTCAGGGAAGTATTTGTTGAATGAATTGTGTACTTTATGCAGCAGTCTTTTGAAATCCTTGGTATTCTCCCATTCTGAGAAAGTGGGAGTCCAGGGAGGGACATTTATCATGAACACATTTGGCTAGATATGAAATGCCTTGGACTTTTACCTTCACTTTAACAATCAAGGGCCTAGAGAGTCAGAGAAAGTTAGTTACTTAGACAAGTTGTTTGAGAATTAAATGAACTAATATGTTTAAAGCTATATTGGTCAGTTGCTGCATAGCAAATTACTCCCAATATAGCAGGTTAAAAGGACATATTTGCTTTCTTACTATAATTGCAGAAATAGCGCAATACCACTTCTGAGAGTGGAGGACCCAGAGCTGGCTGACTGAATATGGAGGAGAGGTCCTGTTTTATGAGGTAGGGGCCATCTCCAACCACTCAAAAAGTCTGTACTTAATTGGTTAGTAGACTCATTCTAAGGGTACAAGGTCATATATTGCAGCATCAGGGTAACTACTACTCACAGTTTAGGAACAGTTTAGGATATTCAATCCACAAGGAGTGAGGGGAATAGTTTTGAGAGACAGCCCAAGATTATCTCCTCTCTGTCTGCTTCTAACTGCACAGGCTGTTCTTATTTTTCTCTTCTCTAAGAGGGCACATGTCTTTTATCTTACCTGGGGAGGAGGGTGGCCCATCTTTCCCTACGTTTGCCCACTCTGGAATGATCATCCATCTGCTGTTGGGATCAGGGTGGCCACCCCTCTGGCTACTTTAAGCTGATGGGAGGTGCTGGCTCAGGCAGTAGATGATGTTCATAGGGAAGTCAATCTAGCAGGCTGCAATGGAAGGAAAGAGGGACCATCATAATTAGCTCCATCCAGAGGACCATCTACATTTTCATAGTGATGTAGGGGAATGAAATGCCCAACCTATGTCCACGAGTTTGTGTTCTCTAAAACCGAAGAATGAATTTTAGGAACAACGGAAGTAAAGAGTAGAATATATTTATTTAGAGAAAGAAAGCTTCTCTCTGAAGAGAGACAGAAGGGGTTCCCTAGCGAGTTGCCCAAGACTCTGACTTTTCTAGGGACTTTTATAGAATAAAACCATGGGTTCAAGGTGGGGGAAGACTGGGAACCTTTCCCCTAGAGGGATGGGATAGTGACTCCAGGGTGAGAGGGAACTAATTAGAATATCAGTCCCCAGGATGTAGATAAATTTGTTTGATCCTTTGTCTTGAGGCCCCCTCAGTTGCCAGATGTCTGCACTGGCTCCATTGAGGACCAAGCCCTTTCTCACTGCCTATAATATTTCTGACTAACTCAGCTACCTGTAACAATAGCACTGATGTGATCCGAAATGAATTGAGAAAGGCAGTTAAGTACAAGGGGCCAAACAAGCACAGTGATAATAGAGCAGCCAAGAGTCCAAAGAGAAGAAAGAGCTAGGTGGATATAGAAGGGCCATTCTTTTATTCTAATCTTATCTCGAGTCCCATCTTTCCCTATAAACTGATCTCAGAAGTAGTGACCTACCTCTAATTCTGGCATTAGAGATGACAGTAACAATTTCAGTCTCTCCACGGGAAGTTGGTGTCACCTAGTTGTTATGACCAGGATTACTGTGGCAGATTCTAAAGGTTGTGTACCTGGGAAAAGTAAAAAATTTAACGACAAAGCTCATGTCACAAACCCAAGGATTGTGTGATTTAAACCAGATGTGTCCCTGAAGAATCAGAGAAATTATTAGTTGAGTTCTTGTGAGTTGGGTACTGCCCAAAGCACTGTACATCCATGCTGTCCAATGGTCATAGATCTTCATGCTTCCTTTTTCTCATCTGTGGTTTTGGAGAGAGAAATCACAGAACTGTTGACCCATGGCTCACATCTAGGCAGGGCAGGCCTGGTATTTGGGCCCAGACCTATACCTATAACTTCAGAGCCACTCACCTTGCTTTCTGTCTTAGGTCTATAAAGGAAACAATAATCAAAAGTAAAAATCTACAAAGAGTTGTGCTCTGATACAGATTTGAACAACAACAACAACAACAACAACAACAACAACAAAAAGTTCAGAAAGTCAGGAACATTGGCTATTTCATCAAATATTTGGTTAATTGTTTAAAGTATGGTACTTGTTTTAGGATTAGGAAAGAATTCCTTAGTATTTAGAAATATATCCTCTAAATTACAGATGATATTCTAGGTCTGGGATTTACTTCAGAATAACATAAGGTCGTGGAAGTGGTCATTAGTGGGTGAGAATGGGAAGGAAACAAGAGTGACTGAGTTGAAGACCTGTGTAGTAGTTACATACACTGTTCAGTCTGATTTCCTTCCTTCCTTCCTTCCTTCCTTCCTTCCTTCCTTCCTTCCTTCCTTCCTTCCTTGCTTGCTTGCTTTTTGTGGTACCAGGAATTGAACTCACGACCTCACACTTGCCAGGCAGGTGCTTATGCCATTGAGCTAAATCCCTGGCCTCTGTTCAGTCTGATCTTGTGTGTATTTTTAATTTTCATAAAGTTAAAAAACTAGCACACCTCTGGCAAGCTACTTAGATAACTAAAAATGCAGAGTAGAGTTACCTCTTGGGATGATGATCTACTGTGATGTTCTGATTTGGTGGCTGAAAATGGAATAGAATCTCATTTTATTTGTTAGATGTTGTATCCTGTATCTCTTCATACAGAAAAGTAAAATTTAAAAGTTGGGAAGTAAATAGAGCTCTACAAGGCTAGATAACTTTGTTCTTTTTGTTTATCAGTACATTTCCAGTGCCTAGATCATTGCCTGGTATTTGAATAAATACTTGCTACATGAATGGGAATGAATGATTCCTTTTTTTTAGCCAATGCTATTGCCTCTTGTGCTAGGAAAAAGGGCCTGGCTTAGGTTGTGGTCAGCTCTGCAGTGTTTAGCAGAGATTAAATTGAGTTATATGGCTATATTCATTCCCTGCATTGTTCCATATGATTTTAAAGGCATCTTATGCTCTAATGATAAGCAGTTAATTTTCAAAGAATTAAGAGATTAAATAAAACAATCAAACCTAGATTTGAATATAATCTGGTTTTAAAAATTTTTTATATATTTTTTTATTTAAAGAAAAAGAAAATGAAACAGAGGGTAGAAATAATACAAAATTTCAAAATATAAAACAAAAAACCCCCACAAATAATAACCAGTAAGAAATCACTAGTTGATAATTACATATTTTCCTCCTAAAAGTAGTTGTTCAAGTTACAAAAGTAAAGCCTACAAAGTGGACATTTAAACAGTGAGACTGCAACCAGTTCTGTTCATCTATCCAACAAAAACTTAGTAATATGATTTTCATATGTCACCATGATGTCTCTTATTATTTTCAATAAAATTATCTATACCGTCAGACATACTATAATTAAACTTAGCAGTACATAACACTATTAATAAAAACCAAACATTGGAGACATTATAGGACTTCAAAGGCAGTTAATAATCAAACCAGAATGGGTATCCTATTGACTCTTGTCATCTTCAGAGTAGTCGCCTCTACTCTCAGCCTTGATACTCTCAAGCATAGCAGATTTGAATAAAATTAGTCAAGACAAAACAGCCATATAGCCGATCTTTTCTGCCTCGTCTCTGCTATGCTATTTTTCTGTCATTGTTGTTGACTTTTCTCCTTCATTCCACTGTCTGCCCCTTTCACTGAGGCCTTTCTGCCATTGTTCCTGGAATCCTGATGATTATCTTCTCTCTCTCTAGAATGTCCTTCAGTATTCTTTGCAGTGTTGGATTGGTGGTCACAAACTCCCCCAGTTCCTCCTTGTCTTGGAAATATCTTGTCTCTCCATTAATTTTGAGAGACAGTTTTGCAGGGTACATCATTCTGGGTTGGAGGTTATTTTCTTTCAGTGCTTGGAATATTTTGCTCCAAATTCTTCTTGATTTGATAGTTTGCAATGAGAAGTCCGCTGTGATTTTGATGAGTTTTCCTTTATAGGTAATCTGTTTCTTTTCTTTGACCGCTTTTAATATTCCGTTCTTGTGATGGATTTCTGGGATCCTGACTATTACATGTCTGGGTGTAGATATGTTTTGGTTGTAGCTGGCTGGAGTTCTGTATGCCTCATATCTGAACATCACTTCTGTTTCCTATTCTTGGGAAGTTTTCCTTAATTATTTCTGTGAATAGCCTTTTTATTTCATTTGTATTTGTCCCTGCATCTTTGTTCACATTTTTTATTCTTAGGTTATAAATCCTCTTGTTGTCTTCTAGCCTTTGTATTGTTACTTCCTGGTTCCTTTTTACTTTTAAGAGATCCTTCCTTTCATGATCATATGTTGCAAATCTATCTTCAAGTTTTGAAAGTCTGTCTTTAGTTTCTGTTAAGAAGTTTTGTCAGGTTTCAATGGAGTTTTTAATTTCCTGATATTCTCTTTGGATCTGTTTCATGTATTCTAGATTTTGTTTATATTCTTCATCAAAGGCTTCTCTCCTTTCTCTGAGTTCCTCCATTCTTCCATTTGTGCCTACCTGAGGATTACCCAGCATTTCTTTTATTAATCTTCTTATATCTTGCTTCACCTGAGTTAGAATTTCAGATTTAAATTTGTCGATGAGGTCACGGAAGTATTTCTTTATTTCTGATGAAGCCTTGTCTGATATTGCATGTTTGCTGCCCTTAAACTCCTCCATATTTACCTTTCCTGAACTCACTTTCCCTGGTTCAGCAGTTGGAGGCCTTTTGCTGTTTTTCTGCCTTGTCATATTTCTGGTTTCTTTCAGATGGGTGAGTTGTGGAGGTCTCCTGGCCTTCCGTATTGCTTAGTTTTTCTGCAGCGCACTGGCTAGGCAAGTACCCCACCCCCACTCCCCAGTCCACTGCTGATCTGTGAGGCATGCGCAGTTCTATGTGGGCCGTCCCCTCTCCCTATGCCAGTCAACCATGAGTGCTTCAGCACATTTGTGTGTTCCCTGCGGATGTTACAGGTTCCGGACAGCCTCATCCCTGGCTATTGGGTTCCAACCAGGGCCATGGCCCAGCCCAAGCAGATCCCACCAATCAGGTTTGGGCCAGGAGCTGCCAACTGATGCCGCCTCAGTTATTGATTCAAGTCTGTCCTGCCCAACTCCAAAATGTCATCTAGGCTGTCATCCGGCTCTGGGACATCCAGTTCCCAGCACTCAAAGTCCGAGCAGCTCAACATGCCATTTGCACTCCCTGTTGCAGGGCCTCCTCCCGCCAAGGGTCTGAAGCTCACCAACCCCCGCTCTTGGCAGGGCTGTAACCTCAGCTTGAGGGTGAATCACCTGACTCTAAGACATGCCCAGTATAGCAACCAGAGCGTGCCCAGCTCCATTCTTCTGTCCATGCTGCTGCTGCTGCTGCTGCTGCTGCTGCTGCTGCTGCTGCTGCTTCTTCTTCTTCTTCTTCTTCTTCTTCTTCTTCTTCTTCTTCTTCTTCTTCTTCTTCTTCTTCTTCTTCTTCTTCTTCTTCTTCTTCTTCTTCTCCCTTTTTCCTCAGTTTCTTCCTGGGTCATGAGAATTTCTCTCCTTTTGTCTGGTCTTCTCCATGCTGTTAGATTCTAGCATCTGAGTTGTTATTTTCAGAGAGGTTCTCTATTGTGCTACCTATCAATCAGCCATCTTGGATCCCTCTGTAATCTGGTTTTTTATTCTAGAGTTAAATTAGAATCTCAGGAAGGAAACCTTAAATAGCCCATTGTATTCACGATTGCTCATGGCACTGAATTTACACAGGAGAAGTGCAAAGTAAGAGGTTTATTTCTTATGGAAGGCTGAACAAACCAAGCTTGACTGGTTTGAGTTTTTTTTTTTTTTTTTTTTGTACCAGGGAGTGAACTCATGATGTCATGTTTGCCAGGCAGGCACTTACGCTGCTGAGTTAAATCCCTCAGCACAACTGGGGTCATTTTATTGAGATGTTCTCAAATGATTTTGGTTTTTGGTTCCCTGAGTCTGAAATGCTCCAAAATTGGAAATTTTTTGAGCACTGCCACGACACCACTATGTTAGGTACTTTCTCATTGCTGGGACAAAGTATCACACACCACAGTTTCAAGGAGGAAAAGTGGTTTTGCGGGTTACAGTTTCCAGTGGGTTCAGTCCATGTTTGGCCACTTCTAAGGCAGGATTGTGGAGGGGCCTGATATAGGAAAGCTATTCACCACATGGTAGTCAGGAGGCAGAGAGAGACATGAAGAGCTGGGGATAAGACTACACCCTTCCAAGTTATGCCTCCAAGGTCCTCTCTTCCTAAGTAGGCCCTACTTCCAAATGTGAGATGTGTGGAGGACAATTTAGCTCTAAACCTTAACAACTTCAAATGGAAAATTCCACCCCTGGCTCATGTGATGAGTGACAGTCAAAACAGGTACAAGACTATGCAGTCTAATCCCAGCTGTTCAGGAGGTTAAAGCAGGAGAATCCCAAACTCAAGGTCAGTCTGGGAAACTTAGTGACAATTTGTGTCAAAGTAAAAAGAATAAAAAGAGCTGGGGATGTAGATTAGAGGTAGAGCACCCTTGTCTTCAGTTCCATGTGTGGTAAAATAAAAACATCGGTTCATTAGCAGTATTATTAAAAACGACTTGTACTTTGTGATCATTGGGAGAAACTTGGTTCAAGTATATAGGACCTTGTTATTTTCTTCATAATCTCCTATAAATCTGTAATTATTTCAAAATACAAATTAAGTACCAAAGACAGGACTGGCCCTTTCTAACACTATAGAACTTAGTGCCTGTTGGAGTGGTCAGTATACTGGCCATGTATTTGAGTTTTATTCAGGAGGGACTTGGAGATATCTGAAAGTGTTTAATTTACCACAAAGGCAAACTTATTCATTGGAACAAAATTGACTGGGATGAATTTATAGCTCCTAAAGGTGTCCATCCAGTGGTTTGCTGTATTCACTCTAGTTTCTCATCATTTTGATAGAAATCACAGTTATATTACAATTCTTGGTATTGTAGTAGATATTATTTTTAGATGGATTCCTAATACACTATTAAAAGACTGGTTTAAACCAGAAGAAAAGCAGCTGCCTGATACATTTTACTGCTCGTCACAGAGTTGAAGATGAGCAAGGAAGTAGAAACCTGTCCTGTCTTTGAGAACAAATGAGATGAGAGCTGGCAGCTGAACATTGACACAGTGCACTTGGCAGCTGTTCTATGTGGAGCTTGCTTATTGTACCTCTTGAAAAAATGGTCTTAACTCTTGCTAAAGTTATACTGTATAGAAAAGTATATAAATTGCTTTCTTCCTCTAATCTTGAGATATGATGTGACTTGAATTCAAGTATAATTGGGAGCAGGTTAGAATGAGTGATGAGGTTCAGTTCATGTTAAAGGTTTCTGAGCAAACATGGTATACAATCTTCACATACTGGGGAAGGCTTCCCCTGAAACCTTTTTAGAATCTGTTATTTGTTTATTTTCAAACATTTGCCATTTGTATCACAGAGGAAAGAAATGCAGACACCTATATTAATGCCCACGACAAACTGTTTAGGAGGAAGGAACTGCTTTATGGTTTAGTTTTTCTAAAGGTTCTAAGATGAAAGTAGAGCTCTCAGAGGATACTTAAGTATATAGCAGTATCTGTATTTGATTCTGATATTCTTTCTTCCAAAATATAGTACAGATAAGCAAAAATACAAAGAAAATACTATTTTTGAAGGTGAATTATAGTCTAGTGCAGTGAAAATAGACAATAGATTGAGTCTCAAGGCTCCCTCCCCCAAGTTTTTCAGCTAAGTAAATATGTTGCTTATATATATACCAAGGAATGTTATTTCCATCCATTAGTAGATTGAGTTAGTGGCTCTCCATGGTGAACTGTTAAATGAGACAACTTAGTTATAGAAGAATTTATAATATGATTCTACTTTGTAAAGTAAAGCATGACATGTACTTACTAGGCTTTTGTATTTGGTTTTTGTGGGGAAGGGGTAAGTTGAATAGTAAATGAGGGAATAAGATTTCAAACAACGTATTAAAGGGTGTCAAAAAGATGTTTCATCCATGTAAAATTATATTTAGATTGTATGTGTGTACTGTCTTAGTTACTTTTCTTGTTGCTGAGACAAAATACTCGACGTCCAAAGTTAAAGGAGGAAAGATTTATTTGGCTCACAGTTCCTAAACGCTTCAGTCTGTAGGTAGTTGGCTCTAAGTCAGGGTGGCATGGCAGAGGGGCATTGCAGAAGAGAAACAGTTCATGGCAGGCAAAAGACAACAAAAGCAAACAATTGATCAACAAACCTCTTTCTGTTACTTATATCTTATTCAGGCTACCCACCTTTATATTTAACACTCTTAATCCAAGCATCACATCATTTATCCCATCAAAACTATGCCAGACCAATCAGTGGGAGACTTCAGTAATCACACACTCTAGATTCAGCTACTTCTGACTATGTGAGCCTTTGGGAGGACATATAGATACAAACTATAATGTACCTTGAGAGCAATGTGATAGGATGGATATAAAAATCCATTAGAGATTTATTTAAAGGTTTGAATTTTTGTTGATTCTTACTTCTTATGTTCTGCTTATTTTGCAGTGATCCCCCATTCCACTCCTAAAAGCCCTTCCTGCACCATGTGTCATAATCTGGTGAAGTTTATATGTGTAATCCCAGGGAAAAATTATTGGAATTCTAATAAATTAATCGCAATTTACAACTTCTAGAGCAACTGCATGGGAAAAATAAAGACAGTAATGTATATTTGTAGTTGTAGGAACCAAGGGGGTCCTCAGTCCAGTTAGTAGGATGACTAACTGAAAGGCCTCAAACCAGGGCCCAACCCGGGTTTTGTTACTTCATGAAGAAGGGAGTGGTTTAGGGATGAGTGACTGTGAGAGTGGCAGGAAGTACTGGGCTAGGTAGGAAGATAGTTCTCTGCAATATGGTAGTGGTTGTGGAGGAGAGACATAGAGACACAGAGAGACAGTGAGGGAGAAGTCTGCATCACACCATTTGAGGGAATATGTGATGTTTTGGGGTCTCTGTTTCAGCTTTGATGTGTTACCTTCATGCTCTGAGATGTCATATCTTCTTTTCTTTAGGCTTAATCTCAGTGTGGCCAAGTCTCTAGGCCTAGCTCACACACTACTTGGGAGCTATAGGTGGGGCATCACTGACCTGCTGCATTGCTTTAAAGACTATACATCAACACCTTGACCAAACCCATTTGCATTGCTTAAAGCCAATTGAGGGGATAAGGAAATATCCTAGCCAGCTCATAGAAACATACAGAGATAGGAAATACTCTTCTTTCAAGGAGAGCTGTCCAGGTGGTCCTCCACAACCCCCTTTAAAAATAATGGTAGAAGAAACCCAACCTTGAGCTTTTTCCATCATGAAGAATGATAAAATATTCTAGCTTGTTTAAAGGAACTCAAGCATAAGAACTGAAGTGAGAAGTAGGGGGCAAGAATAGAATTTAGGGGAAGCAAGTCTCTTTGGGGTAGCCCATGAAAGATCAAGTTTGAATTCTCAAAGACAGAAAAGCTCTTATGGGTCTTGGGGTGGGGGAGAAAGATAAGGGTTCATATCTTGGCATCATGTCTTACTGGTGACCTTGGCCATATGATCTTGGTCAGATACCTTATCTATTCATTTCTTCTCTTATAAATTTCTACCTAATGAAGGATGGATGAATACATGCATACATGATTCAGTGATCATGTAAAATCTAAACTGTGGTAAAATACTCAACAAATGATAGTTTTGTTCTGATCCTCATGTTTCATACTTAGCTGGTATGCCTGGGAAGACAGACTCTTGTTTTAGACTGAGCTCTGTGTTCTTGTGTGGGATTGGTTTTTTATATGCCTTAGTTTACTCATCTACAAAATGGGAGTTGCATTAGTGTCTAGGAGTTAATGAGATGATGTATAAGAATTTGGTATGATACTTGGCAAATGGTGTTTAATACATATGATTGTTGGTAAAAATATTCCCTAGGTAAATGCACAGTGAGTGCCTAGTATGTGTTTCTGAAAATATAGATACTATTACAGAATGCCTGACACTGAATAGGCACTTAGCAGATTGGTAGAGTCAAACAGCTTGAGCACAGCATGTGGTAGAGCTCCAAATTTGTGGATGGTGGGACCACTTAGTCCCATTCTGAAAGGAAAATTCTTATAGGTATTCCACAAACACACCTTTGGTGGCATGGTAAGTGATGATCTCTGAAATATGAGAATGTTAATGTTTATAAGAGGCACATCATATGCTTTTCTTTACATAGATCTCTCCTCTGCCCCTCTTCAGGCCTAATTTTGCCAAGTTTTAATTTTTTTTTTTTAACATTCTTGTACCTACAGAGAAAACGAGGTGCTTAAGGTCCAACTGAAGAAATATGTAGGAGCTGTCCAGATGCTGAAAAGAGAAGGTCAAACACCTGAAGGTGAGGAGGAGACTGAGCCTAGGTGGGGAAGGGTGAATGAACATTTCTTTAACCCCTGTGCCAGGCACAAAGCAGACATTCAATGGGGGATGAGCACATACGTACATGAATTAGAAAAATGGTGTTGGTAAGGATTTCAGAAAATTTATTATATATTTTTGCTAAATGAAAACTAATATAAGATTGCTAAAATTTTATTAGCAATAGTCATATCATTTGTGTACTTAGGAAATTTTATGTGGAGAAATCTTGATATACTCGCATGGCAGGGAGTCTTGGTGAGGGGCATGGTCACAGAATGCCAGAATAGAGGAATGGTTAAGTTTTTTTTTAAGCCTCTGTGTCTTCATTTTGTCACCTGTAAAATGGGGTTAACAGCACCTACTTGGTGAGGCAGTCTGTGTCAACATCTTAGCATAATGCCTACCAGAAAATAAGTATTGAATAATATTTAACTAATTATTATTCATATTATTAATCAGAAACACAAGTAAACAGAAAAGTAAATACTCGTCTGGCAGATATCTCTAACAAGGTGCTGTGATGTATTTGCTTGTCATGACTTTCCTAAGGTGTCCTTTAGGTCAATGTGACAAAAGGATCTTTAACTTTGTTGAGTGTCCTGTCCTCAGCTGACTGATAACAGCATTTTCTTTAAAAAGGGTGAGCATTTTTAACAAAGGATAGATGTATCATAGTCATAGGTCTGCCCTTGAGTTTTGGGCTCTATTTGCTTTCTTGAGCTCTTTTTTTTAGCTGTATGAGGAAGCATCACATCAGTGTCATGCAGTCAATGTGGGAATTTACTGAAACAGTGAAGGAGTTCACAGCTATAGCACCCAGTGTATAATGAATAGGTGTTATTTTTTATGTTTTGGAGACAGGAGTGGAGTTTGGATATGGCTTGCATAAAGACATGAATTTTCTTTAAGGTTTGTGTGTTTCATATGATGTCTGTGTGACAAGGATGAACATATCAGCAGTGTTTTTTGATAATATTCCTTGCTGCAGTCATGTTTGGTTTGTTGCTGTAACACTTTTGGGCCTGTCAGTGCAGCATTAATCATACAACTCCTATCTATACTTATTGGCCTTTTTATACAGATACTACTTTGTGGCCTTATATCCATTTCATTATGCAGATATATATGTTTTGGTTTTCTAATTTTTGTTTTTTATTTTGTTACCCAATGACATTGTTTATTTTGGCAGTGCTAGGGACTGAACCCAGAGCTTTGTGCATGCCAGGCAAGTACTTTACCACTGTCCCTAGCCATTTACTACATATGTTGAAGAATATTTGTTTAGCCTTTTACTCTTTTAAGTAAGTTTAAGTGTATATTCATCTGACTTAGTAACTATGAGGAATTAGGTACTTTCCCTCTATTTTAAAGTTTCTTATTGGAAGCCCAAGAGAGCCAGCAGGGTTTTATATGTTACTGGCATGCAAAGAAATCCTGGCTATTTTTTGCCATATTCTGAGTATTACAAGGTTTTTAAACTTTAATGTGAAGATGCGTTGCCTGGGGAACCTATTAAATATGCCTCTTTGCTGGCCCTTGTCTGTGGGAGTCTGGCCCTCTGATAGGGCTCCGAGATTAGTACATCTTGACATGTGACTCTAAGGTATGTGATATGAGAACTGTTCCTTTTTGTGAAATCTACACTTTATTTACACAACTTTGATTTGGTACAAAAAAATTTAAATGTAGGAAAAAAAGCACTGCTCATCTTAGTTTGTGGTTTTTTTTTTTTTTGGTAGTGAAGGTTTCACTCTACACAGCAAACCTTGAAATTGCCATCCTTTTGGCCCAGCCTCCCTAGTGCTAGAATTAGACATATACAACTTGTCAACCTCAACACTGTGAAATACATTTCTGAGTTAGCGAATTTTTAGAGTGCTCCTCCTCAAATGCACCCACAGTCTACAGTGTAGAAGGATTTCTTATGGCAGTGCGTTGGTTACTTTTCTCTCATTGGTGGGACAAAATACTCAAAACCTGAAGTTAAAGGAGGAAAAATTTATTTTGCTCACAGTTTGTGGAAGTTTCAGTCCATATGAGGCTGGCTACAAGGCAGGGTGGCCATAGCAGAGGAGCAGTTGTTCATAGTGGTGGAAGACAGAAAAAGCAACAAAAGGACAAAACAGAGGAGCATGCAGAGACTCTTTCTGTCCCTCATATTGTATGAAGGCCACACTGTCTCTAGGGTGGATGTAGCACTCATACCCATAATCCCAGCATTGGACCCTGAATCAATCACAAATTCTAAAAGCCTGCCCTAATGACTACATGAGGCTTTGGGGGGACATCAAGACACAAACCATAATAGACAGCAGAAGTTCCGTTTCCTCAGATACAGTTTGAATTCTCTGAGCCAAAGCTAGATGCAAGTGTTTTCAGGATGCAGTGGAAATAGCTCTTAAATGGAGTTGAGATAATTAAGTATATTCCACTACTACACACATCTTGAGCCCCTTACTGCTCTTTCTGTAATTTAAGTCTATGCCATCATACCTGCATATTCTCCTTTAGCACAAGATTTTTAGGAGAACTCTCAAGTGTTGCAGGTACCAGATGCCCTGTTGTTGCTTACCAAGTCCTGGAGTTTACTCCTTCTTTTCATAAATGATAATGTGTACCAGCTGTGTGTTATGTACCATGTAGCAATCTTATTCAGAGGCAACCTTTTCTCCTATTTTGGTCATTACACATTGCTTACATATATCAGATTATACCTCAAAAATATTGTCCTCAGCCCAGGGGTCCTGGGGCAGTGGAGTAGGTTGCTGAGAGACTGAAAAAAAAGTACTGAGCCAGCTTTTGAGAGATAAAGTTTAAGATTTGCTGAGTAATATGATTGGCAAGGATAGGGATAGTTAATGCCAACAGGGAAGGAGGTCCAGGAGACACTAGTAGAAGTCCAACAGTTCTACTTGGAAGGTGCATACTCAGCAGTAACACCATTCAGGAGAATTTCAGGAGAGGTGTGCACTCAACAACAGCACTGCTTAGGAAACCCGTGAGGAATGTGAACTCTACAAGTGGCACCCAGCAAGTCCTCCAGAGGTGCAAACTTAACAGCAGCATCCTTTGGGAAGTCTAGTGGTAATGGCCTGTACAGGCATTCACCAGAAAGTATTCAGTGTGTCTTTTGGTAGCTGGCTGCACTACAGCACTTACTGGTGCTATGTTTGTACCCAGGTACTACAGGAGGGGTTTTATAGATTGAACTACATAAACAGTGACATCATTGGCTTGCATTGTTCATCATATATGACCAGCATTTCAAGGACTTAGAATGTGGGCAGGAAGATAGGTTCTACAGATAATATTAGTTTGCCCAGTTCCCAGTGTCCCTCAGATGATATTTAACTGGGTAGTCTTGTCCCTGTTTGCTTACAGTATCCCCTAGATTTGGCAAGAGTCTTAGGAACACAAAAGGAGTATTTTAGGGATAGGGAGCTAAATATCTTAGTTTTTCTAGGGACAGTATAATTGTTTTGTCAATTTAAAAATTGTTTTAAAAAAAGCAATTCTTTGTAAAGTTGCATACTAGCCACCTTTGAAGAATTTTTATGTAGTTTCAAGTGATGTCATCTCTTTTCCAAGAAATTGGCATTAATCCTTAACTCCAGTTTGTTGCTGTATCAGTGTTTGAAATCTTTGACTATGAACTGACAGGGTTGTGGTGGCTCAAAGTATCTTGGAGTTGGAGGAGCCAGGGCAGGAAGAGGTTTAAGAAAGAGAGAATCCCTTTTGTACCTGTAGTGTCCTTGGCTCCTGATGGAGGAGATGAACATAAAAATGCCTTCTAGCTCCCCAAATTCTATCTATTTAAAGATTCTTTGTATCTTTCAGCAGGAAATTGTTTATAACTGTGAGTTCATTGGTGGGAAAAGAGTAAAAAAACCCATTGAATCTCCAGATATCTTCATTGGTGGATGGATTGCTGTGGGCCGTTCTGAGACTATCTCCATTATTGCATTTTTGTTTTGAAAAAATGCCTCCAGGATAGGTCAATCTGGAAATTCCTCAAAAAGCTGGGGTTGGAGTTCCCATTTGACCCAGCTATTCCACTCTTAGGCATACTGCCAGAAAATATGAAAACATCTTACCACAGTGATATATGGACTCCCATGTTTATAGCAGCGCAATTTGTAATAGCCAGATCTTGGAAACAACCTAAGTGCCCATCAACTGAGGAATCGATAAAAAAACTGTGGTACTTTTATACAATGGAGTACTACTCAGCTATAAAGAATGATCATATTGAGATATTTATAAATAAATGGATACAACTTGAATCTATACTCATAAGTGAAATAAATCAAACTCACATGTATAAATACTGTGTAGTCTCCCTAGTGTAAGAAATGGTAAGAGTACAGAAGATTTTATGGTAATCATGGTTCACCATTATACTGCTTTGAAGTCTAATGTTTTCATTCATTGGTTGGAATGGTTTTATTCTGTTTTGTTTGATCTTAATATATGTGATCGTATGAATAGTTACTTAGAAGGCAAGACAATATGGCAGCCATTGTAGATTTAATATCATCTTGCTCTGAAGTCCTACTGTGCTCTTGTTTTTCTATTACCATTGGTTCTATCATGTTGTGTCTTATTGGATTTTAATATGTATGATAGTAGAAACAAAATTTTTATGGAAAATGAGATAGCATCCATTGTTCATCTTTGATTATTTGGTTCAGAATGCCTTGTAATACTTTCATTCTCTTGAGTGGTTTTATTCTATTTTATTATGTTTGACATTATTGTGTGTAAAGCTAAGCTTATTTCAAAGAAAGAGACATTATGATAGCTACTGTTAATATCCAATTTTCTTGTTGTGAAGTGCTGTGTTGCTTACATTGTTCTGTTCTGATCTGCTTAGATCTGTCCTCTTCTGTTTTATTCTCTTTAAAATAAAAAAAAATGCCTCCAGGATCAAAAAAAAAAAAAAAAAAGAACTTAAAATGAACTTTTAGCATAGGTTGTTGACAATCTTTAAATTTTATTTTTTAAATTTTATTTAAAGAGGGGGGGAAGCAAAACAAAAAAGGTAGAAACAATACAGAATTAAAAAAAATAAACAGTAGAAAATCATTATTTGATACATTACATATTGTCTTCTTGGATATAATTGTTCCAGTTACAACATTAAAGCATACAAAGTGGACATTCAAACAGTGAGGCTGCAAAAGTTCCGTTCACTGTTCCAACAAAAACTTAGTAACATGATTATCAATCCTACACACTTAAGTATACATACAGTTATCTTTTTTAGAGCACTTTTTTTCCCTCCTCCTGCTTTTTAAAAAAACTTTTTTTATTTAAAGAAAAAAATTTGAAACAGAAAGAGGATAGAAATAATACAAAATCTCCAAAACAAAACAAAACAACCCCCCCCAAAATAGTAACCAGTAAAAAATCACTAGTTGATAATTACATACTTTCCTCTTAGATGCAGTTTTCCAAGTTACAAAAGTAAAGTGCACAAAGTGGACATCCAAACAGTGAGACTGCAGTCAGTTTTGCTCATCCATCCAACTAAAACTTTAGCAACATGGTTATTAATTCCACACACTCAAACATACATGCAGTTATATCCTTTAGAATACTCTCTTTTCCTTTTTTTTTCTTTACAATAAATATAATCCATTCTCGTAAACTACTTGGAAGTTCTACACACGTATAAGTCTCTACACATATACCTAGCCTTTCTGTATTAGAGGGAGAAACAAATCAAAACAAGTCAGCAATACAAATTCCTAGAGAAACATGAAATGAAAAGAACATACAAAAACACAACACTAGGTGATCTACAGTAGTCACTATGATGTCTCTTGTTATTTTCAGTAAAATTGTCTATATCATCAAATATAGTATAAACTTAGCATTGCTTTACACTCTTAATAAAATCTAAACATTGGAGACATTATAGGACTTCAAAGGCAGTTAACAATCAAACCAGAATGGGTATTCTATTGAATCCTGTCATCTTCAGAGTAGTTGCCCCTACTCTCAGACTTGACACTCTCAAGCATATCAGATTCAAATAAAATCAGTCAAGATAAAACAGTGATATAACCAATCTTCTTTGTCTTATCTCTGCCATGCTATTTTTCTGTTGTTATTTGTTTACTTTTCTCCTTCATTCCACTGTCTGCCCCTTTCTTTGAGGCCTTTCTGCCATTGTTCCTGGGACCCTGGTGGTTTTCTTCTCTCTCTCTAGAGTGTCCTTCACTATTCTTTTCAGGGTTAGATTGGTGATCACAAACTCCCCCAGTTCCTCTTTGTCGTGGAAATATCTTGTCTCCATTAATTTTGAGAGATAGTTTTGCAGGGTACATCATTCTGGGTTGGAGGTTATTTTCTTTCAGGGCTTGGAATATTTCACTCCAAGTTCTTCTTGATTTGATGGTTTGCATTGAGAAGTCTGCTGTGATTTTGATGAGTTTTCCTTTATAGGTAATCTGTTTCTTTTCTCTGACCACTTTTAATATTCTGTTCTTGTGATGGATTTCTGGGATCCTGATTA